>LCTX01000228.1:0-150695 GCA_002233555.1 Limonomyces culmigenus | reverse complement strand
AGAGATCAAACAGTCCCAACTTGATCACAAGTGACAATACTGATCAAGTGACATGGCTCTAATGTTTTGATTGTAGCAAAGCTATATGTGGGTATCATGGCACATAGAGAACCTTTTTTCAGAGCCAAGAAGCACAGCTTTCTTCATTGTTATTTTAATGTTGCCCCTACCCCACAATGCAGTACTGCAAAGTGATCTTGTAAAAAGTGTGAGACACTTGATCAGTATTGTAGGGCACTGTAGGGCAGGTGACCAACACGTCGCGTCGTGGTCACGTGACACTTGGGACTTGCAGAAACTGGAGAGGAAACATGACATAGCCGAAACATGGCATAGGGGCCAGGGGCTCAAGAAAACTGTGACACTTGCGGTTGAAGAGTTGCTCATGGAGAAGGTCAGAGAACTGAAGAAATGTAACCAAATCTATGGGAAGCCACCCACCATTGACAAGATTCTGAACCGTCCTGAGGAGCTGGAGATTGGCGAGTCCGAGCTGTTGCTTGAGTCTGACAAGGACCTCATTGCTCAGGTGAGGAAGGAGCGGGAGGCAGCAACTGAGGAGTCAGACAAATTGGACGACAATGAGCCCGTGGGTCCTCCCATTGCAACGTCGGCAGAGATGCAGGAGCTGCTGAAAAAGCTCGAGTCATTTGGCATGGTGAGCAATGAGGCTCTTGGTCCCAAGATTGCGGTCATGGCACGCAAGTTTTGAGCACAGCTGGTTCAGAGGAGCATTGGTGAAGCGAAGCAGAGCTATCTAGATGGCTGGGTGAAGAGTACAAAGGCCAAGGAGGCAGAGAAGGGAGGCGGAGACAATTCAGATGGTGTGGTTGAGGTGGAGTGACCAAATGTGACACGCGCGCCTCTTCGTGTCACATCATCTCGTAGCAAATATATCTCATAACAAATACAACATGGGCATCTCAACCCTGATTCATTATTACATTTCCGACTGTACATGGTGGTACAGGTAAGAGGGAGACCCAATTCGGACTGCGGTTCGGAGCACGTCATGCTGCAGAGCGGTAAAGCGCAGCACATCCTCTCCTCCTCCGGCCATGGCAGGCTCGTACTTGTGGTCACTTGTTGGCCAGCTTGCCGACGCCGCAAGCTCGCTTTGCCCGGGTGCAGCCGTGTCTGCCGCGGGCGCCGTCGCCGCGGCCCTTGCGGCCGCGTCGGACCCCTGCGTGGTGATTGCAAACCGGACGTGGGTCGCGCCTGCGCACGTTTGCGCCTGCTATGAGAGCTTTGCCTTGAACGCAACGGAGAAGTATGTATATATATACATGTTGTGACTATGGAGGGAGCGCTGACCTAGACCACTAGGGCGAACATCCTCAAGGTTACGACAAAGATGCTGCCATTCCATACGTCTGTCAACTACGAGCTCCTTGCACCGCCTCCCTACATGCTCAATGTACACAACGACATCACGGGTGACCTCGCACGTATCAACAGTACCGCCCAGACCAACGACTTTGCGCTGCACGTTGCGCTCTCTCGGGCCTTCAAGCGTGCACAGGACGGCCACTTTGCGTACGTCAACTACTGTTACGACTCTGTGTTCATCAGCTACCTCCCCACGCCACTGGTCCTCCTTGTGAACGACACTGGCCATGAGGCGGTGCACATTGCGCCCAAGGCATTCGCGGTTGCACGTGCGGAGTTTGGCGACGAGGTCCGCTACTGGCAGCGGGAATTGCGGGGCAAGCTCAAGTCCCTCTCTGGCGCGGAAGTGCTTGCGATCGACGGGAAGGATCCCTGGGCTGCCGTCTCCGCCAACGCAGACGTCGCTGGAGGGTACCAGGCGCTTGGCACGCGCGAGAACGGCTTCTTTGCGTCATACAGCCGCGCCCCAAGCGGGTGGGCGTACGTCCTTGGGCAGTTCGCGCAGCAGGCACTTCCGCTCGCTGACGAGGTCATGCTCGCCGTCTGGCGCGTGAACAGCTCCGTTGTTGAGGAGTTGACAATCCCCTACCGCGCACGCATCGGCGGGGGCACGACCTTGTTCACAGACGGCCCGTCCTTCCGCGCCGCCAACTGTCGGGCTGGGCCGCGCATGAACGGCGCAAGCTACTACGACGCCGCTGCACAGGAGGACGCGGGCAACTCGCCCTCGCTCCGCTTCGCGCAAATGGCGAGCGTGAGTGTGCACGACACGAAGAGGCATGTGCTCAACGTCGTCCTTGATACAACCCCGGCTTCGGACGTCGCTCTCCCATAGGTCGCCACTCACGCACAATGCAGTCACGCGTTACCGAACCACACGCCCTTCCCAGACGCCCACGACTACCTCACCTCGCCCATGCTCGAAACGATTAACTTCGTCTCGGACGCGTTTGGCTTGCGCTTTGGGCAGGAGTGCCAACCCTTTGCGCTGCCGCCGCCGGGTGCGAGGCTGTTCGACCCCGCGCGGGTTGCAATCGTGTTGAACGGGCAATGCGCGAGCTTGTGCTCGCTCTTCTCAACCACGATGGCGAAGCAAGAAGGCGCACGGACTGTTGTTGTTGGCAGGCGCGGAGGGCAGAACCAGGCGTACTGCGGCATCGTCGGCGGACAGAGTACCGGCTTTTCGACGATCGACTTGGAGATTAGGACCGCTGGGCTGAAGGAGGACGCGCTTGCGCCGCCTGAATTCTTGACCAACTTGGTACAGGGCATCACGTGGCGCTTGGGGTATGGGATTGTCGACAAGGAGGAGCCCAAGGAGTGGCAGGCGATGCCGGCAGACTACGTCCTGCCGCTTACACTTGAGACGTACAATTTTCTATCAATCATGTACGTGCTTTGGTACTGATGAGTGGGGTAGGGTGAACCGCCCGGAGAAGATCTGGGAGGCAGTGGTGGAGATGGTGTTTGGAGACAAATGAACCCTATATCATGCACGCAGCATCTATTGAATGGAGATGCAAAGTTCTGCTGGCATCACCTACGTCGATCCTCAGAACCTAGTGTCATCCCTTCACAGAGCGGCTCATAAGGCCATTTATACTGAGTGCCGTATCCCTTGAATGCCTGAATGCCCAAGCTCCTAACTTTGAGGGGCGATGTTCTATCTCTTGACATGGAAGTCATAGCTGTGCCAAGCACTATCTCGTGACACGAATTTAAACACACGTCCTCCACCCGCGAAGTTGAATAGGCAGAACTATCTGGCGGACAAAGTGGGAAGGGGGCTCTTGGGCGCTCAAACAATGCGCGCTTTGCTGATGCACTTCTCTGCCATGTTTCTGGAAGTTGGAAACATGTTATATATAGCGAAATTGAGATTACACATCGCCGCGAGTACTATACAAAGCAAACACAATTCAAACTCCAAGCAAGCACGCTTTGGGTGCAAGCTAGCGGCGGCGCGGCGGCACATACCAGCTCAAATACTTGCAGACTTCGGAGTAGCAGTCACGTGCTACATATCTGAATGTTGACCCATCGCTGCGGACGCCTGTAGCCCACTTGCACATGTTGACTGGGACGGCAGTCACATCCTCGCTCAGACCGGCCTGGGCAGCGCACGAGCAGGTCGGGCCCGGGATAGCGATGACGGATGTGGGTTGCATCTGCTCGTGCATGTTAGTGATCAATCAAGGACGCTTGGGTCAAGGCTTGTACAATATGAGAGTTGTGAGGGGATTAGGCTCAAGGAGCTTGATATGGGGGATGGGAGGTGGGGGGATGGGAGAGCGAATGCTTTGGGAGAAGTCCAGAGGCGCCTTCGTTGTCCATGTCCAAATTAGGAAATGACGGTCCCGTTTCATCCATCAAAATACACGTATATATTTATGAAGAGTACACTGTGTAGCGTCAGATATTTCCGGGAAGGCACGAAAGAAGGAGAACGAGAGGCGGAAAGGACAGTTCAGCACCTGCAAGCTGAGGCCCACGTGATCCAAGTCTTCCTTGTCTCATAAGTAATGATACCCTTTTGGACTGGGCAACAGTGCTCTACAACCCACCATTTGAGCATGCTTGCTAGCTTCTGTTCAACAGGCCATGACTGTGCAGCCGCTCCCTTGTTCTCCTCACTGTGCACGGACACAAAGGCGGTGATTTGGAGCAACTGCCTCATCCAGACGGAAGTACAAGGCAGGCGTGCGCAGCCTGTTTCTCCAACAGCACCTTTTTGGGTGTATCTCGATCGGGCCACAATATGGCTGTGCCTCCCGAGTATAAAAACACACAGGTGGGCGCCTCTGGACTTCTCCCAAAGCATTCGCTCTCCCATCCCCCATATCAAGCTCCTTGAGCCTAATCCCCTCACAACTCTCATATTGTACAAGCCTTGACCCAAGCGTCCTTGATTGATCACTAACATGCACGAGCAGATGCAACCCACATCCGTCATCGCTATCCCGGGCCCGACCTGCTCGTGCGCTGCCCAGGCCGGTCTGAGCGAGGATGTGACTGCCGTCCCAGTCAACATGTGCAAGTGGGCTACAGGCGTCCACAGCGATGGGTCAACATTCAGATATGTAGCACGTGACTGCTACTCCGAAGTCTGCAAGTATTTGAGCTGGTATGTGCCGCCGCGCCGCCGCTAGCTTGCACCCAAAGCGTGCTTGCTTGGAGTTTGAATTGTGTTTGCTTTGTATAGTACTCGCGGCGATGTGTAATCTCAATTTCGCTATATATAACATGTTTCCAACTTCCAGAAACATGGCAGAGAAGTGCATCAGCAAAGCGCGCATTGTCTGAGCATCTGCGAGGGTGCTTGTCATACGTATAACAACGAGCTTCTCCCGGCATAAGACCACGCGCAGGCGGGCTAAGTGGTGTCTTATCCTCCCCGAGCAGTCGATCGCTGACTCATGAGAAGCGCGAGCCGCCTTCTTGACCTGCAACGAAGGTACAATGAAATCCGACCAACGTCACCGACGGCGGGAAGGGCTGAGTGACATGCCTGCCGAGGTGCAAGTGTTCAAATGGCTAGAAGTGCATAGTGAGGAGGTGAAAGCGTGCTTATATGAGGAATGAAGTCAGATGCAGGTAGTGATCCAGGCTGACGTTGGGTTGAGTGTTCGAGCAGGAGATGTAGATGGAGGATAGACAGACCAAGGAAGCGAAATACCTCTGGCACCCATGGTGCGTGCCTGGCAAGCTTAGCTCCATGCTAAAATGTAGAATAAGACGTTTTGGTTCATGAAACAGATGCAGGGATTGGTAGAGTGCATCTGCGACGCGAGACGAAGATGGTGGGAGAGAGAACCAAGCGGCGGCCACCGGCGCCAAATAACTGCGCTCCTTCTTCGTCTCCCCCTCACGTTCTTCATAGGCGTTGTGACACCCTCTCGCTTATGCGCTGCCTCGCCGGCTCACATAACTGATTTAATGGGACCCTGAATGAGCTCGGAACAAGCTCGGAACAAGTCCAGAGGTCAAGAGTCTGGTGCTCGCTTCCAGCGTCGACCTAACCGGGTGCGCTGACAAACGTGGCACTGTACTCATACGGAACACATTAGGCGCTGTAATGATATCTTTGTGAGCATCCCGCCGCTCTCTGCATTCGAAGACAATGAATATGTGCTGACCTATGGTACACAGCCAGTCCGGTCGTCCTTCGTCATCGTAGCTCGAGAACAAGTTCGTGCTGCATGATGACGACAACCGACCCCTCGCGAGCCTCTTCACGGGCTAGGGCACGAAGCCCCGCGTACTCGAACCGCAGCGCGCGCCCCGGCGACGTCGTCCTCGCGGCGCTGAACACCCCCAGGAGCCTGTCCCTCATCACCGACACCGGCTCGTGCTCACGCAACACCCGCGCCTGTTGGACATGCTCCTGCGGCCGATGGTACTCCTCCCGACACCCGGCAAAGTAGTCCTGCACACCGCCGAGCTCGGACTCGGTGCCTTCGTCTGCGTCGCCGTCCCCAACACAAATATCCGCGTCTTCGGCCGCGCGCTCCCCGCGCCCTGCGTGTGGACGCTCCTTACCACGCTCCCGCGCCGCCTTCTCGCGTCGGGCGACGACCACCGCCGGTCTGACGTGTCTGCGTGGCTTGCACACATGGGGCGGCTGTTGCTCGCCGCGCTCGCGTTCGGCGCACTCGCAGTGCCGACGCCCGCGCGGCCGTCGCCGGAGTGCGTACTGGCGGAGGCGCGGAGCATGGGCCGAAGCCGTATGGACCTACTTGGTGGGTTCAACGCTCGGGGCACGATGATCGCCGCCCGCGCTCGTGAGCCTGCCGACTAGCTGTGGGCTCACACTCTCGATGACGCAGGCAGATAACCAACGTATATCATTATCTCGTCTATCTACTTCTCACCCTCTTTCGTTCCATTCGGCACGCCCAGCAGGGCCCTCGGCCGAGCAGATGAAGTCGACTGACCATCTGAGATCTGAGGAGGGAGGTGCTCTCCGACGGTGCGCGGGTTTGTTGATGGCCCTCGTCGTCCACACGCGTGTCGCAAGCACCCGGTCAATTCACAAGTACAGGTGTGCGTTAGCGGCCTCACGGTCTCATCAACCTTGTGCAAACAAGCCAGAACTTCCAGCCTCAACCCAATCAAATGACCAATGAGGTAACTGTGTTGCGAGCCGTACTCTACATTTCGTCTGTCGCGATGTCCATTTCGAACGATAGCGGCCATGTCTCGTCGTCTGGCCTCTCCCCATCTATCCATCGTCCTACAAGATCAAGAGAAAACCAGTCATTCTGCGCCCTGCTGATCTCAGTCTCTTCCGACCACTGGAACGTGCCTACGTTCTTGCCCTTAGCTTCACCCTCGATCCCTGTGATATTGAAGTCGACAAGAATGGCCCGGTTGACTTCGTCCAGCATGATGTTCCCGGGGTTGATGTCGTTGTGGACATATCCTATGGCATGTAGGTGGTCCAGCGCCGCTCGTATGTCTGCCATCACCCGGCTCTTCTCTGGAAGCGTGTCACCGGCATCTCCAACGGACTCGAGGCTGCGAGGGTACCGGTGGAGTACAATGTTCGCAACCCGCTCGTCCTGCTTTGTGCATCCATAGTAGCGGCAGATGTTGGGGTGAGGGTTGTGCTTGAGAGCTTCGTAAACGCCGATCTCCGTCACTTGAGCCTGATGCTGTGCCTGGATACTAGCTTCGTCCTCCGGATCGAGTTGGATGAGGTTAGGCTCCTTGATGTACACTGCCGATGGTGTGGCAAGTGCTGAATCGAACTCCGTGAAAGAGGCCTGCCATGGCGCACGAGCAAGGTGAACAGGGTAAGGGTCGCATGCGGGAAGATCGTCAAGGCAGAGCGAATCCTTTCCTATTCTGCCTGGGTACAGCGTGCGAAAGACGGTGCCCTGATTGTCCGACCAAAGAACGACGGTGTGGACGAAACGGTCATTTTCGAAGTCCCAAACCGCGCTCTGGCCGATTAAAGATCTGGATGACATCTCGAAAGATCCGGAGGCGAGAAGGGAGGTGAATGAGATGAATTTTGCCAGCCAGCCTTCTTATCTTCGTTGTCGCACGCGCACAGCCTTTGTTACGCGAGTCTAGCTCGCCTTGTACAGTGCATCTAGAAGAATACTGCCACAAATGCTGTTCCATCCTCTGCGCGTACAACACAGCTGTCAGATGGCGATGCAAGCGGATGGCTTTCCGCAAGCATCTGGAACGGTTTAGCATGCTCTCAACTCGTGGGCCGGATCTCCGCGTAAATGACTTCTGCGCGCTTTTACACGCTTTTCTTAGATCCAGGATAGGTTTAGGACCTACGGAAATTAGACAGCACGGAACACTGGTGGCGAAAATTTGATTGTATACAGACCGTTCTGCGAATGTCAGAGATGTACTAGTGCAGGAGTTGCTATTGGTGGATGTACGGGACGCAGACGAGATAAGATGAGTATAGGGATTACACCTTCTTGAACCATTATGTCGTCGAGGTCAAGCTCATTCTCGCGACAAGGACAACAGAGTTGACCGAAAAGGGTCCACGGACGGCGAGAGGAAGAGAGCGATGGTCGCGATGATGCAAACGGGCGCCTAACCCGTCGACATCTCGGGGCGCTCCATCGCATCACCCTCTTGCTCTCCCTCCCACCCATATCCGATCGGCGCGTCCGATGGCCTTCTACTCGCCGCCGCCGCCGCACTACATGACCGCCGCGCCCGTCCCGCGGCGGACCGACTCGCTCGCCGCGGGCGCCAAGGCCGGGCCGACCGTGTTCGCGCTCGCGGCGGACGACCTCGCGGACGCGCGGCGCGTGCTCGCGCACGGGCAGGAGGACGACCTGCGCACGGCGCTCACGCGCGTCATCGCGCGTGTCGAGGAGATGGTGATCCAGGCGCCCACGATCTTAGTGTCCACGGGCTGATGGGCGCACAGACGACGCTCCTGCGCGCGGCGCACGCCAAGCAGGGCGAGCTCGAGACGGCGCTCACGCTCGCGCGGAGCAACCTGCAGATGGCGCAGGCGAACACGGACGTGCTCGAGGACATGCTCCGGCGCAACGCCGCGCGCCGCCCGGTCTCCGAGGCTTTGCCCTCGCCCTCCGCTGACCTCAAGCGGCTCTCCGTCGACAGCCCCGTCTCGCCCGCAACGCAGGAGGGCGGCTTCTTCGCGACGTTCGGCCGCTCCCGCAAGCAAGATCCAGCTACGCTCGCGAGCCTGCGCGGGATGAACCACGCCGCGAGCGCGTCGATGCCGTCGCTCGTCGCGGACGGCGCCGCGACGAAGCAGATCGCCACGCTGACGGACGAGCTCGCGGCGGAGCGCGGCAAGCTCAAGGCTGCGACGGACGAGAAGGCCGCGCTCGAGGACGAGCTCGAGAGCCTCTCGCAGGCGCTCTTCGAGGAGGTGCACCCTCACCTGACCTGTCCCCGCACCACGTCTCACACACGCGTCACAGGCGAACAAGATGGTCGCGAGCGAGCGCATCCGCGCGGCCGAGCTGCGCGAGGAGCTCGCGGACGCGGCGCGGCAAAAGGACGCGCTAGCGTCTGCGCTGCGCGTCGTCGAGACGGAGAACGCGCAGCTGCGCGCGCGCGTCCCCGACTCCGCGCCTCCATCTGCAGCGGTCCCGACGTTCGAGCAGCACGTGCTCACGCGTGCGCCGTCGATCGGCGCGCTCAAGGCGCCCGCCGCGCGGCCCCCGCGCAGCCCGATGCGGCGCGCGGCGTCGCTGAGCAGCGGCTCGCGGCCGGGGACGCCGAGCGTGTCCTCGCCGCTCGCGTCGCGGCCGCCGAGCATCGCGGAGGGCAACAGCCCCGAGGGGATGCAGGTCTCCATGTCGCTCCCCGCGCACCTGTCCGACGACGCGACGCCGCCCGCGCGCCTCGCGTTCAACGGCCCGGCATTCGTCGTGCAGGAGGCGACCCCGCCCGCGCGGCGCAACTCGGCGGGCTTCATCCCGAACATGCAGAGCACGGGGACGACGCCGCTTGCGCACGCGCACGCCGCGCCCGTGTTCCTGCCGTCGCCGCCGGCCGCGCCGGGCCCGGTCCGGCGGTCCTCGAGCGCGCCGCAGACGGACGCGGACGACTGGCACGACCCGAACCTACCCGAGCGCGGCTCGCCGGACCCGCTCGTGGTTGCCGACCCGGACGCGCCGCTGTGGCGGCTGCCGTCGCTCGCGGGCATGTCGCCCGCGCTCGCCTCCGCGTCGCTGTCCTCGTGGCTTGGGAGCTCGCCAGAGGCGTCCTCGACCGCGCCGATCGCGATCCCGAAGCGCGCACCCGAGGAGGAGAGCCCGTGGGCGGACGTGCTGTCGTCCGCGCGGCCCGCGCTCAGCCGGATGAGCAGCATGAGCAGCGTCGCGAGCGGGCGGCTCTCGCTTGGCCTCGGGCGCGCGAAGGAGGTGCTCGCGGGCCTCGCGCCCGCGCTCGACGGCGAGGACGACGGCGCGCCGCCGCGCAGCGGCAGCCCGCAGCCAGGCGGGATGGCGAGCGCGCGGCTCGCGAGCTTCGGGGGCCGCGCGGCCGCGGCGCTGTAGGACGAGAAGTGTATTATGATGTACAGTGCGATGCGAGAAGTACACGAACTACGGGTGCTTGCGCTGTAGAGGCAACGAGAAGTGTATTATAGTGTACAAGGCTATTGCTTGCTGAGGTGGTACATGACCAGGAAGGACACGAAGAGCTCTGGCGCGTCCGATCAGCCGGCAGACGTGCGATTGGACGACATTGTACGCACCGACGCCGAGGTAAGCGAGCTTCTGGTCGACGGTCACAGTCCGGAACTCGTCGTCGCTGCCCTCGGACACGACGTGCCCGGCCTCGGTCGTGCACTGCGGCGCTGTCAGTTCCCATCGCAGATCGCGGCGCGGGGCACGCACCTTCCAGATCCCGACGCGGTCCGTATGTCGCCATGTATACGTATGCCCATCTCCACCCACAAACGCGCGCGATCGCCCATCGACCCTCCGGAGCCACTCGGCGACCCTGACCGGCGCGCGCCCCGCGAGCGCGAGCGTGCCGTCCAGCGGCTTGCCCTCCGCCCACCCATCAAGCAACGCATTCCCGCCCGCATTCCCGAGCACATCGCGCACGCCGTCTGCGCCCGAGCGCAGGTGCATGCGGCCCTCGGGGTCGCGGTGCTCCGCGCCGAGCGTGGTGAAGAAGATGTCGAACGGGAGCGCGCACGGCATCCTTCGCGGGGGTATATGCGTCCTGCGCGCCGGCCGCCGCGCCTTATAGCTGGCTGGCGCGGCTCAGGGTCCCATTTGTCCTGGCCACCCGCGCTGTCACGGTTGCAGGGTCCGATCAAATGCATGGCGAGCGGTGCATACAGCGTTCGTCGTCCAGGCGGCGATCCTGTCCTCTTCGGCGGCGCGCATGCATTGATGCAATGATGTAATTACACCAGCACAGTGTGTGTATATCGACAGCGTACGTTCCCTTCATCAAGGGCGCGCAGCTCAGCGCAAGCGAGGAAGAGGACTTTCAAGCTTTGATAGCCGTGCCCGGATCAAAGCCCGCTGCTCCTCCGAACGCCGAGCTCCGAGATCCCTGCGTCACTGATGTAATATACGGGTGTGCCCGTCGATATGCAGCCACCGTGCGTTGCGGGGTCGACCGGCGGGACAAGTTCAAACCAGGTGGGATAAGGTCAGGCCAAGCGGGACGGTGGTCGGCGTGGACGGATGTAGAAGGGAAACAGGGCATGTGCATTACCAAAGAAGGACAAGCGTACGATTACAGGATCTAGAAAGTGCGTATCTGTATGCGTTCAGTTCGGGCATGTATGAGGCGCGTTGCATAGGCATGAGAGCGTTCACTAGGCATCGACTGGGCACCCGTCAGCACCACCGCACACAAGCACACAAAAAATTCTCACCAGGTGGAGCATCGCCGCCAGGCGCAGCGCCGCGCCCACGTCCGCGCCCGCGGTAGTAGCCCCTGCCGCGCCCGCGCCCACGGTACCCAGTCGGCTGCGCGTCGAGGGCCCCGTCGACGTCCGCACCCGTGGGAGACGCTGCGGACGCATCAGCGCAGGCACCCCATCCTCCACCCCCGATGGATGACTCACTCCGGCCGGCCTCGCCGTCCTCGCGCGGGACAGAGTTCTTGTAGTAGCCCCGCCCGCGCCCGCGGCCCCGGACGAATCCGCGGCCCCGCCCGCCCTCGTCCGCGGGCGTGGGCGGCGCGCCGTCCGCCTCGCCGCCGTCCGGTGGTGGCGGCGCAGCATGCTCGTAGTTGTTGTAGTAGCCGCGTCCCCGACCGCGGTAGTAGCCCCGACCGCGGCCGCGGCCGCGGTAGGTGGACTGCTGGCCGTCCTGCTCTTCGATCTGGCCCTCTTGGTCACCAGAGGGCGCAGGACTTGCCGTCTCTGCGACATCTGTCAGCACCAGATCGTCAAGCTCTGGTCCTCCCAACGTACCCCCATCGACGGCCTGCTCTTGCGGGTACGAATTGTAGTAGCCGTAGCCACCGCGTCCCCGCCCTCGACCACGTCCACGGAAGTAGCCGCGACCGCGACCCTGGTACGAGGACTGGTCGCCGTCCGCCTGCACTTCGTCCCCGCCGGGTGTAGCAGGCGTGATAGGTTCAGCGGCGCCGTCATTCTCTGCAGGGTTCAGGTCTGTACGTTGTGATCAGTCGCGTGCTAGAACGCCTCTTGATCCCACGGACGCGAAGTAGCAGCCTCGCCGTTCTCCTGCGAACGAGGCTCGTACTTGAAGTACCCACCACGACCGCGCCCACGGCTCCGTGCACGGTAAGCCCCGCGCCCGCGGCCCCCGTACTGGGAGTCATGCACCTCCGCGCTGGGGCAGGCGTTGCCCTCAGGCGTGAACGTCGGCGCGGGGCGCTGCATGCCCGGCGGGTCGAACAGGTAGTCCGCCTCCGCAGCCGTCTGGAACGCCTCGAAGCCGCCGCCGCCGCCGAACAGCGCGGCGTCCGCGTGGCGCGGCGTCTCCGGCGTCGCGGGTGGGCTGAGCGGCGCGCGCAGCGCGGCCGCCTCGGCGCGCAGGCGCGCGAGGTCCGCCTCGGTCTCGCGCGCGCGCGCGCGCACGGCCTCCTCCTCGCGCCGGATCGCGTCGAGCCGCGCCTGCGCGGCCACCTCGCGCTCGCGCTCCGCCTCCGCGCGCCGCGCCCACTCGTCCTCCTGCCGCCGCCGCGCGTCCTCGCGCTCCGCAGCGCGCCGCCGCTCGTCCTGCGCCGCCTGCTCAGCCGCCTGCGCCTCGGCCCGCTCGCGCGCGGCCTCCGCGTCGAGCTCGGCGCGCCGCTGCGCCCCGAGCTGCTCCGTGTGCTCGGCCTTTTCCCGAGCCGATCGAGCGACCTCCTCCGCACGGCGCCGCTGCTCGTCTTCCACACGGCGGCGCGCCTCGGCCGTACGCCGGGCCTCCTCCGCACGGCACGCGGCCTCGGCAGCGCGGCGCGCGTCCTCCTCGGCGCGCCGGCGGGCCTCCTCCTCAAGCTTCGCCTGCTCCAGCGAGAGCCGCTTGGCCTCTTCGAGCGCCTGCTCCTCGTGTGCGATCAGCGCCGCCTGCTCGCGCGCGAGGTCCGCCTTGCGGCGCTGGTTTTCCGCGGTGCGTGCGCGCTGCTCGGCGAGGCGGGCCTCGCGCTCTGCCTCCTTGCGCTTCTCGGCCTCGATGGCCTCCTGCGCCTCGCTGTGTGGGGAATGAGCAGGATGTGAGGACTGAGAAGAAGGTGGCACGAACCGCTCGCGCTGCCTGCGACGTTGTTTGGCCTTCTTGGACTGCCCTTCGCCGAAGCCAGGGTCGTCTTCTGCGGCACCGGCAGAGGCAGGCGTGGACTCGCGCTCGGTACGCTCCTCGCCCGGTGGAACGAACCCTTTCTGCAGCCGCTGTGAGCATACTATGCAACAACGAAGACGAATCACCCACCTTGGTACGGAGAACGTCGAGGATGTCCTGGAGCCGCTTCTTCTCACCCTCGCCCTCGATCTTGGCTAGCGTGGCCTCCGCCTCGGTCCAGCAACGCCCGGCGTCGTGCGTGGGTGCAGGGCGGAGGACCGCCGCGACCGCGTCAGGCGTGGCGCTCCTGACCGCAAGTAGGAGTGGCGTCCGGCCGTCGGGGAGGGCCCGCGACGCATGGAACTCCTTCGGGTACTTCTCAAGAAGATGAGTCATGAGCGACGCGTGGCCGAGGCTCGCGGCGACGTGGAACGCGGAGAGGCCCTCCTTGTCAGTCGCGCCGGCGGGCGCTCCGCGGGCGACGAGGAAGTCGACGAGCTCCGCGCTGCCCGAGCGCGCGGCGGCGTGCACGAGCGCCTCGCCCTTGTGCTTGCCGCTCGTCGAGCTGGCGGGCAGCTCGTGCCGGTCGAGGATGCTCTTCAGCTCTGCCAGGTCCCCCCGCCGAGCCGCGGCGAAGGCCTGGTCACGCGCCTGGACACGGTCTTGCGCGGTGGCCTTCTTCTCGCGGTTCTTGCGAGCTTCCTCGGCCTTTTCGCGCTTGACCTCCTCCTCTGCAAGATATGAGCACATGGGTAGGTGAAAGGAAAGGGTAGTAGGTACGTACCGAGCTCCTTGAGCCGCTGCTCGTACTCTTTCTGCTCCTTGGCTCGTTTGTTCGCCGTCGGGTCGTAGTTGTAGTCGCGGGAGTAGGAATAGTCGCTCGAGCGGGGTGTATAGCTATACGGAGACGCCGGTTCGTGGGACGGGCCACGTCCACCTCCTCCTCCGCCGCTGAAGAATAATGGCGAGCCACCTCCGAACATGCTGGGAGGACGCCGAGAGTCGCGGAAGTCTGAGTAACACGTTAGTCAGCAGCTGAGTGGGATTTCAATATCCTATGTTCTCACCTCGACGGCCAGCACGCGAGAAACGGTCGCGGAGGGTCTGCTCGAACAAGAACCTGTGGAAGCCAGCGGGTCAGTGCCACGCCATCGAGTACCGCTCGAGGGACATACATGAAGAAGGCCATTCTGTCATCGTCATCGTCATCGTCATCATAATCGTCGTCGTCGCGGTCGTCGTAGTACGCGTGCTCGCCCCAGGTCGGGTTGGCGTAGTATTTCTGGATGACCTCCCACGCGTTCCCGATCTTCTGGAAGCTCTCCTTCGTGTCCTTGGCTTTGTTCCTGTCGGGGCTACGATACGTTTAGTGAGCATATAACGCGCGAAAACGAGGGAGGCGGGCGCGTACTGATGAATGAGGGCTAGGCGCTTGTATGCCTCGCGCGCGGTGGTCCGGTCCGCGTCCTGGAGGGGGCGATCGTCAGTATCGACGCGTCAAACAGGGAGCGGTCGCGCATACAGTGTCGAGCCCGAGGGTGGCGAACGCATTGGCGACCTCGGTGCGGAGCGGCATCCTGCGTCGCGCTCACAAAGGTCGGAAAGGAAGGAGAAGACGCGGTCGCTGCTTTTGGATTCGCGTCGACGTCAACTGCTGACATGGTGGCTGTGCACGCGCCTGTCCTCTCTTTTTCCTTCCGCCACCATGGCTCATCCCGTCCTGGGCTTCCAGGAGATAGAGAGGGAGATAAGTGTGCTCGAGAAAAGAGTTAGGGAGCTCAAACATCTGCGGAACGGCTACATCCGCATCTGCTCGCTGCCGCCTGAGATCCTGCTTGAGATCTTCGGCTGGCTTCAGCATCTGCCCAACGCCGCTAGGAAGACATTGGTGACAGCGACTGGTTCAATTTTCCGAGGGTGCGCAATTTCGGCAATGTGCGAATGCTTGTCCTCGTTCGCTACCACACATCCAGCACGATCCAGCAAAGACATCTCGAGAACTGGCTTATGGCAGGTGAACGGCACGTTCGCTTCGTTGAGTGCAGGCCTGGCATGAAAGCTCTACAGGCGCCCACCCCCGTCTCGGTCACTGCCACATCTCGGTCAGTCGCGATTTTCTCATCTCCACCTAGCCTTCTCTGGCTCAAACTCAGGAACTATGATCTGTAAGCATATCCATGTCTCAAAATGAAACATTGTGGCTCTAGCGTGCAAGGTGCGAGTGCAACAGATGTATGTTTGCGGCTGTTCTGGCGGACCCGCGTCACCTTCACTCTTTCCCCCCCCGCTCAGCCTTCCTTCTCATCGCTGGTGCCGCCCTTGCTGATAATCTGTGTGATGTTGTCGGGAGCGTCATCAGGGATCATGGAAGATACACCTCGATTTTTCTTGTGCGAATCGAAGCTTACTTACAGCCAGTACGAGTCTTTCTGCATCTAGGCAAAAATGACCAAGATTCTTTACTCTCTCTAGTACTCTTTTTTGGTAGGCTCGCTTTCATATCTGCTGTGCACACTCTTGACCATATAACAGACATGCTATGATAATGAAGTGTTCTAGAATACTGATCTGGTAGGCATCTATCGTCAATCCAAGTGTGAGACTCAAAAAAAGCATTTGTTCGCACTACTCAAGTACTTGGCACATCACATTCATTTTTTCAAGGAAGCTCTCGCTGGTGGGCTAGAACTGGTCAGTCAAATTTCGTGGCTGAAGATCAAGTGGTTGTGGAAGAGGAAGCGAAAAGGTTGGGTGACCGAGATGGGGTCTTTTGCACCAAAATTGGACTGCTTGAGACCCATCTGCGACTCGATGTTTTTTCTACGTTCCGGTGACCCAATTGTTTTGAAACTTAGCACACATACTTATGAGATGCTACGAAATATGATACAGCAAAAACTTTATAGACATCGAGCAAAGGCAGCTCTCGGGAGCGACAGCATTCGCGGGTGACCGAGATGGGGGTGGGCGCCTGTAGCAGACTCTCTAGCACACCGGGGGTGGCCTAATTGCGTATCTTGGGCTGATGCAGCGTAAACATGCGAAACTATTCTCGATAGGAATGTCGAGATGCATCTTATGTGGCACGAAGTACTTGGAGTCAAAATGAATTGATTCCGTTACAACTATGCTCACGCGATCTCCACACTACACTACCAAAGTACCGTGCAGATAGGCGTGTAACGAACGTGGAAACCCTCGCTTGGTTGTTCTACCCTTCAGCAGCTGATCGAAAGATTAGACGCGTTCAAGTTTGGTCAAGCATGGTGACTCACAAGTAGGTGCCGTCTGGGAGGAGGGTGCAGCGGCCCTCGCGGACAGCGATGGCCATCGCCTCAACGGGCGCGGGGGTCGGCATGGGCGCCGGCGCAGCGAGCGCGGAGGCGACGAAGGCAGCAAGGACGGCGAGGGCGAAGGTGGTGCGCATGGTGGATGATGAACGGGGGTGAGTTCGTGCAGCATCGCCGCTGCGTCCTGGCCCTCTTGTACTCGTTCATGTCGGGCCACACCCCGTATGATCTGATGGATCCAGTGCGGGCCGGCTCTTTCCATATCACACCGGTGCAGTGCTTGGCAAGTGATGGCTGCGGGATGCGGTTGAGCGTCATGGGCACGAGAGCAGTTGAGCTTCAAATTTGCTGCTATATCCAGGCACCCATTCATCGTTATATGGATGGGTCGTGTTTACAGCAACGTATTGCATCCTGTCGTATCTGGATCCCGTAGAGAAGGCCTCAACACTTTCATTCATTGCTAAAACCCAACAACATCATATGTATCCACACTCATACAGTGATCCATACAAACATGAAACACGGAGTGGGCGCAGCCAAACGATTATATCATACTCGACGCTCCTCAGCAGCTATTCAAAAGATCAGCCAAGCTCGATTATCATGATACTGAGCGCGCTCACAGGAAGCTGCCATCAGGCTGGAGGATGCACTTGCCCATCGGCGCAGGGACTGGCGCCGGGACGGGGGCGGGCGCGGGGGCGCCAAGCACGGCCGAGACGAACGCGAAGAGGGCGGCGATAGCAAAAGTGGTGCGCATGATGGTAGAGAGAGGGGATGAGATTGTTTCGCCCGCCTTGTGCTGTGAGCCTTTTGTACCACGAGTCGTTGGTCCTGCGGTCTCGTGGCGGACTGTGCGGTAGGGAGCATTTCATCTCCGGCATGATGGAGATAACGATATCAAATGAGCACGCGTAACGTGTTGTTCTTCATCGGGAACCGCAGCAAGGATGTCCACGAGGATGATCATGACGCTGTGGACACGAGAGCAGTGGTGCTACATATAGATACGACGTGGGGGACGAGTGTCCCGATTGCTGGACTCCATGTCTGCTAGTAGTTTCTTCTCGCTGGCATCTGTGCCGTAGGTGACTGTATACATCGCTGTGACTTGGGAGCATCATGTGGAGGTCGCAGAGTTCACGTATGTGCAAATGATGTGCAATGGTGAAGGGAAAGAAGTGCCGACTCAGTTGCGGGCCGGCATCAGCGAAAAGCCTTCGTATAATTAGGTCTAATTAGACACGATTATACATTATACATCTTCATGTATAATCAGGTATAATCGGCACTCCTGTCCGCCTCTACGAAGCACCCCAGAGCCCGCCGCGGAGCAGCTTCCTCTGCGGATTATACGTGACCGGGGGTTAGTTCCCACTTTCAGAAGATGGCATCAGGAAAAGTCAGGGTTGCTATACAGAGCTAAGGGCCGGGCATGTACCTCACCTGTAGGCCTACTGTAGCCAGCCACAGCTAGTCTGGTACCACTGTAGTTGTTAGTAGTTCAACTGGGGCACCCTGGAAGCCATCCTCGCATCGCGTGTAGAATAAAAATAAGATAACAGCCGCGCTACATACAGTACTCGATGCCGAGCCGAGGATATCCTCCTCAGGTAGAGACGCGTTGCCCGTGTCGTGCGCCGAGCCAATGAGTGCATCGGCGCCTGTAGTCGACTCTACCAGGCGAACACCCATTACCTCCGTCGTCTGCAGACCCAACGTGTCGTGGAGGTCCGCGGCCATAGTGGTCACAGTCGAGCCTGAGGTTGCACATGCGGAGTGCGTGCCCGCGCGTGCCCTCGACCTTAGCCTTGAAGTGGATCAACGAGACTATGGTGTCCGCGGACTGCATGCTCACCGCGAGCACCTGCTGCCTGTACGCGGCGGTGTCGAGCTCATCCGCCGTCTTCTCCGTCAGGAGCGGCGCGTGGAGGGCGGCGATCTGCGCGTGGTCATCAGCTCGGCTCAAGGTAGAGTGAGGAAAGGAGAGCCTACCTAGGTGCTCATGCACGCGGGCAGCGCGGCGGGCACGCACTCGCGTAGCGCAACGTCCTCGACAATGAATGCGCCCTTCTCGAGGTTGTTGTCCGCCGCGGTAGCAAGCATCGCGCCGACGCCGCCCATGAACCCATACCCCTGAGGCGCGATGATGCCGGCGGTGACGCCGCCGGGCAGGTACGCGAGGAGCGCGTTGCGGATGCCATACACGAGCCCATTCCTGGATCTCTTCAACGCCCAGCGCGGAGCCAAAGTACGTGCAGACCGGCACGATCGCGCCGCCCGCGAGGTTAACCGTCTCCGCGTTCACGGCGAGCGCGTCAGCGTGGTACGCCGCACCAGCACAGACGACCTCACCCGCGTGCACGAGCACGACGCCAGGCTGGGCGGCCTGTATCTGCAAGCCATGCGCGCCGTCCTTGGTGTACATCGCGGAGACGTTCGCGAAGAGCACGGATGTGGACAGGTGCATGCGCGGCTCAAGCAGCGGCAGCCCCATGTACTAGAGCGCGTCTGCCGCCTCCGCATCTCAGTTCGGCTATCGTCCTAGGTGTCGTGAGCAGCGATCTATGGTGAGGACGGAGGAGGTGGAGGTCAAGGTAAAGGTGAAGTCCATCGTGGCGTATGTCGCGAACCCGCGCTCGATTATACATGCTCACCGCAGCCACTTCTTCGACAGCTATTCCTGCTCCCACGACGAACACATCTGCTGATTATACCGATTATACATGTCCACGTATAATTATCCCTAGGCTTTTCGCTGATGGGCGGCAGCTCTGGAAGCGAAGTTACGATTACGTATGCGTTCAACGCCTCGCCTAAGCTATAGGTTTGCTTGCTTGCTTTCCTAGATGATTCATCACGCTCTTTGTACCATGTATGCGTTTGTTTGATCACATCTACAATCATCTACAATATACATGCAAGAGTTTCTTGTTCTAACGTGATGCATGGATGACTTGTCGAATGATGTGTAGGCGTCGTGGTTGGTTAACCTCAGCAGCTGTGGAGAGAGTCAGTGCACTGATTGGTATGAGAGGGAGTGAACGGATGACTTACAGGTAGGAGCCGTCGGGGAGGAGGGTGCAACGACCCTCACGTGCAGCGATCGGCGCCATCACACCAGGGGGGGCGGGGGTCGGCATGGGCGCCGGCGCAGCGAGCGCAGAGGCGACGAAGGCGGCGAGGACGGCGAGAGTGAAGGTGGTGCGCATGGTGGGTTGATGAACGGGGGTGAGTTCGTGCAGATTGCCAGCTGATGTGGTGGACATTTATACTCACCGACCGATCCGGTGGCGGACTTCTTCCAAGCCGGCGTGGGGCCAATTTGATATCCGAGATACGAGCGCCCTGTTTCACATCGACGACCAGGATCGGACCAGAGCGGCAAGTGTGGTTGTAATGAGCATCAAGAGCAGCGTATCCATAGGCGGAGATGCACGTATGGTCCGACGCTCCTGTATGTTCAAAGACAGCACCTGGCAGCCCCGGGATGTGCGCCGTCAACGTCAGCTGTGGTGTATCATAATCATGTGGAGGGTGCTGCGGATAGCGTCGGCGGGTGGCCGATCATGATGGCGGAAGGGAAGGAGCACCAGTGATGATGACGTCCTTGGCCCTGACCATGCCGACGGGCCGACCGGTCCGCTTCACACTTTGCTCGTTGTGCAGAATGAGGATAGCGCGGGTTTCGCTCAAATTCACGACCAAGGTTGAGCTTGTAGCAAAAATAGTCGATATAATGAACTCCTTGATGATTCGAGCGTGTGCTGACTGATGTCCGGATAGCGACACCGTGACACATCAACGGCGAGGTGAGCGTACGGATATGTCACTCCAGCGCGATGAAGATACTTTCATTCTGAAGGGCTTCGACACCATCATGAAGCTATATGCGATGGTGCGGACGATGGGGAATGAGCCGAATGAGTGGGAGCTTCATCTAGACTTCGGTCCGTGAGTTGGCAGCGTGGCTCAAAGAGAAAGAGTGGATTTCACATACCTAATGCGAACGAGAAGCCGATGCTATAGCGTTGTGCCTTATGGCATCGTAGACCTGTGGAACGGGAGCGCATTGAACGTTAGCTTCTCTTGGAACACTCAGATAGACCAAGACTCACCCATCATTGGATTCCATGCTCTCACTTAGGATGCACCGGCTCTTCTGAGATCCATTAGCGACATCATATCCCTGACGGGCTGGCCATCGCCGACACGCATCCGCAAGTCGGAGGCCATAGCGGGCACAGGGAGTTCGACGCGTCCAATCGTTACTCCTGGTTCGTGGCCATGGCTGTAACTCTCGAGAGTTCAGCTTTAGCTAGGGTTGAGCAGCGACGAATGTGCGTGGAGGGAGAGAGAAAGGACTACTAGGTCGACGCCCGACGCGTCGTGCGTACCGCCGCGCCACATCCTTCTTTCTCCTCAACCATGAACCATCAACCCTCTTCTGTAATGCTTCAAATGTCAGAATCTGTGTCGAGCTTCATCATGTGATTGTCATGTGGTCGTGTTTCTATGTAGTAGCACAGCCACAATCCTCACGCGTTTGCTAGGCTCGCATACCCACAGCCTCGACCAAACGCCCTGTTTGACCTCTGAGCGCCTCGCCAACCTCCGAAATCAACACCAAAGCACCACCCTGCAGGAGATCGATGCTACCATAAAAGAGCTCGAACAGTTTCTGGCCAAATTCAGAAATCTTCGGAATGGCTTCATCCCTCTCTGCCAACTCCCGACCGAGATCCTCCTCGAGATCTTCGGCTGGCTCCAGCATGATGAATCCAGCGACAAGGCCAGGTCGTGGATGACGTGTACCCCCCAGTGGTGCCGTACAATGCTCGTGTGTCGCCGCTTTCGAGACGTCGCTTTGGCCTCACCTACACTGTGGGCGACATCTACTTCGAAGATGCACTCCCGCCCGTGGCAGCGACTGTGCATGATGCGGTCTCATCGCTCGTCTATCTTCTTCCACAGTCATCGGGACCGCATCACTAGATGTGCCATTCCATGCCGAGAGTGGAATCAACATTCGTTTATCGGACTGGCACGGAGGAGACGCGCACGGATTTCAGCTCGCCATGAACTGCGATATCGACGATGCGGTTTCGAATCGATTGCTAGACCACATTAGCGTCCTCAAACTTTTCTATCACTCTGACATGTTTGAAGATGACGACGATCGTGATGTGTTCGACGTGCCACATGTTCGTAATCTGCGCAACGTCCAAGACCTCTGTCTCATTCAGTACGACGAAACGGACTCGACCGTATTGGAGTTGCTCAAATCGTGGTTGAGGTCTCGGCAAGGTCAGATTCGGGAAGTGAATTTCAGGAAGTGCCCGCACAGAGTTCGAGGGCACATCCATATCTTGAAGCGGCTGGTCCCTATGGTAACTTGGAACTGATTGAACAATGTCTCTCCTGTGCTGTGTCGGCGTCGACAAACCCCACACTTGCCATGCATGTTGTACAATATCTCCATAATTACGCACTTTCCAGTATAAGAGCGCACTACCCATATCTAGAACAGTGTCCGACGAGTTCCAAAAAGTCCGGACCATTCAGTCCAAATCATAGCAGGAGCCAAAAGGAGACCAGAACATCGGTTCTAGGTAGCCGCCGCGATGTTCATCGCGAACTTCTCAGCGCCGGACTCGTATACGTAGGCCGTGCTACCGTGGGGGCCTTTGACAGGGTACGAGACGAGGATCTCGAGAGAATAGCCGGCATTGGCGGGGAAGTGACCGTCGGGAATCTGGAGACAGATCAGTACATGATGAGCAGAACAAGATCGGTACGTACCTTGACGGTCGCCGAGTCGATCTTTGGCGGGCTGCTGTGCGTCGCGAGCCAGAACGAGGGCGCGCTGGCCTTACTCGGCACGAGGCGGTACTCGACCGCGTGCGGAATGACACCAAGGGCGTGTGCACATGTGTAGTTGGTGTTCACGATGATCGCCTGCGCATGGTGGTCAGCCTGGATTCACACAAGGACGAGGACGGGGATGGGGACGCACGTTGCCAGCGACAAGCGGCCGCGAGTACTTGGCGATGATAGAAGTGTCGCCGTATTTGCTCGACTTCGAGCAGGCGGCGGGGGCAGCAGAGGCAGAGGCGATCGTAGCGAGCACGGAGGCAGCGAAGAGGGTGGCGTGCATGATGGGTCGTGGGAGGTCGTGTAGTGGTTGTGGGTGAAGAGGAGGGTTGACCGTGCGGTAAGCGCGAGCCGATCTTATAGCTGCGCGCACGCTCCCACCATGTCAATCGCAGGTGCGCAATTCGGATGATGGCACGGGGTGAGATGCCCGTGGAGTGGTGGAGGCGCACTGAATGACGCTAGGCTCAGGCTTCGTGCCGCGAGGCGCCGGTGCTCCGCGCCGCATCGCCGTCGGACGAGTGGGGTGGCTGTATGAGATCCAAGTGAGGCATTGCGTGCGTAGCCAGTCGCTGTAGTAGATGAGCGTGTCGAGCGTGGAGGATAGGGACGAAGGAGGCTCCGCTAGCGTCAAGTGACGGTGACGGGTGTAAAGCGGTGCAGTTCAGCGCTTGTTACGCAACCACCACCATCCGCTCCCTGACTTTGGTTCGACTGGTCGTCTGCCTCGACGATTCATCGCGCAGACAGTTGCCATCTAAATCATCTAGATGTCTGCTACTCCTCTGAACGCCGACGTGCTTGCGCTGGTGGCTCAGTTTGCGGATCCCCGTGATCTCAAGCAGATGCGAGCTGCCTCGCAGGCGTTCCTGGATATCTTCACCCTGTCGGCGTTCGAGGACTTTCATATTTTGCAGAGAACCTCGAGTGGAAATGTCATTGCTTTGCGGATGGAACAGCTGCTGGCGGCGGAGTTACCGGTGGCGCGCTTCGTCCGTCGGATAGTCGTGCACCTCTATCTCAGCTACATCACTGCGGTTTGTCGCTGTAACTCTGATCTGTGGCCCATCTAACCCTTCGCAGCATGATCGCCAGACGATATTTCGACAGTATCCGCCCCTTCCGGTATACATTCAGCGGGTGCATTTGATCCTTGAGGACCAGTGCCATACTGGAATGTTTGCTCTTCCTGTGATCTTTGAGGGTATGACCAAAAGCATCAGTCCGGCTTCTGTAAACTCCGGAAATACGGTGTGCACATTCTGGGCTGACGTTCCGAAAATACCTGGCTTCAGGCTTTCATTCTCGTCCGCTGAGCCGCAGGTCTATGTGACGGAGTTCTGTTCAGTGACCATCGATTACGAGATCACAGACCACATATACACTGCGGGGGCATTTCGGTCGCTGAAGTTGATCGATGTTGTGCTCAACTTGGAGCAAGGTCCAGGGAGCTACTATACAATGGATCGCCTTACTCAGATCACATACAAGCGTACTCACCTGTTGCTCCATCTCAACGGCCCCGCTCTCAACACATGGGGAGCCCACTGGAGACAAGTCATGTATATGTGCACAGCGCTGGAGAGATTGACGTACGAAGACTGTGGCTATGTCGTGTCTGGTCCCAACCTCACCTTCACACATGCGGACGATGAGGACGTGCCTGTGGAAGTGACGAGAGATGATGCAGAGGCATTGCATCAGTTGCGCATGCATCTTGCTGCTTGAACCAAGACTTGAGTGCTGCATGCGGGCCTGTACAATATGTGGTAAAGCACAATGTAAAGGATCGCCGAGGTTGGCTTATTGGAGTTCATCTCGGACATAAACAGAGGGTCCGATGGTGACCGTAAATGAAATTCGCATGCACTACCAGACTCAGGCGTGAAAAGAAACCACTCTAGCGAGGCAGGGTGAGCAAAACTTCGTCAGCAGCTGCCTTCGTGAGCGTGAGGGCGCGGCAGCTGGCAGAGGCTCGGTACACCCTCAGCATGCTGCCGTGCGCATGTACATCAATTATCATGGCTTGGCCTGACATAGATACGAGTAGAATGTCGATAGAGCGCTCATTCCTGGTCACAGTGGAGGCAGAGAACGCGGGGTGAGAGGAAACAAGCGCCCGTTCTCCTCATGCTCTCCCTCATCCTGCATCACGTTGACCTCCATGAGACCTCAAGCTGCCTTTCGGAATCTCCTATATCACTGTTATGGCCTTAGAAATGCTCCAGCATAGTCTACGCGCGGAACTGATGTCGAAGAGACTGCCAGTTCACAGCCTATCGGCCTGCATCACGGACTGCGAAGGACGGAGAGAATGCAAAGTGAGTACTAGGGATCGAATATCGTCCGCGGTTTCAAATCCCGTGTTAACCACATTGACTAGGACTCGGCTACTGAACTGTACTGCCCTGGCACGGCTGTGCATGTGGCTTCTGTCGCACAGGGATGCGCAAACAGCATCTCAGAACAAGCTCTTATGCTCCTCGGTTGACCTTTCACACCCCGAACTCTCCACTGGCACATCATGGGTAGTGGCGTCTCATCGTCGTCGGGCCAGAAGCCGAACACCCGCCCGCGAACAAACCTGGACGACGGGGGAAAGACCCGTGAGTTCGCCTTCTGTTGCCTTCGCTGTGCTTACTCACTGGGTATCATAGGGAATGACGAGATCGATGCGGAGCTTGCTCGCCTACGCAAGACTCGGATGAACGAGATTTCAATCCTTGTGCTTGGGCTCGGCGGCTCGAATCCCGTACGCATGTTTCCTTCTTTTCGGCGATCCATGCTAAGTTTCGAACCGCAACAGACGAGGATGGTTCGGCACATAAAGTCACTCCGTACCGGAGCCATCACGTCCGTGGAGTGAGACATGTACAAAAGCAAAGTTCTCGCTAGTGTCGTCTGGTCTATGCGGTTCGTCTCGACTCTTGTTCGGTGTTTGACGATCTGATACTCATCCTGCGTAGGACTGTTCTTAACACCATTTCGAAGTTTGACATAGCTATATCATCACACTACGACACTATGAGAGCCGTTGTATGTTCGGATTCGATGCAAGAAGACGGGAACAGACAAGAGCTGGTCGACGCACTATGGAAACTCCATGGCGATGCTGGAGTACAGAGCACTGTCGCTCGCTGGCGAGAGCGACACGTCGAAGAGAATGCGATCTACTACTTTGACGCCCTCGAACGTATTTTGGCTCCACAGTACAGCCCCGCCGATCAGGACATCCTTCGT
Source organism: Limonomyces culmigenus (assembly GCA_002233555.1). NCBI lineage: Eukaryota > Fungi > Basidiomycota > Agaricomycetes > Corticiales > Corticiaceae > Limonomyces > Limonomyces culmigenus. Next base: position 125,179 of record LCTX01000228.1, on the reverse strand, counting down.
ACCGGCCAGTCAACAAGTGGCGTCGTTGAGACGGAGCTGCGAGTTGGCGAGCTGACCTACCGCCTGCTCGACCTCAGCAAGTTGGGCTTGGACCGGAAGAAGTGGATCCATCACTTTGAAAACGTGTCTGCCCTCATGGTCACTGTTTCCCTGGCCATGTACGATCAAGCGATGGAATGGGACCCATCCTTCGTGAGATCTTCCTGTCTTCTTTTGCCCACCTAACCATAAGTTCCGCGCAGAACCGCATGCACGATGCGATACAGTAGTTCGAGGAGCTCTGCAACTCGCCGTGGTTCACCAAGACCTCTATGATCCTGGCACTCGATGATATCCACATCTTTGCGGAGAAGCTCCCGCAGAGACCACTGGTGGATTTTTTCCCGGACTATACCGGTGGCAACAGCTACGACGCGGACTGTGACTACCTCCTTCACCGGTTCGTATCCCTCAATCGGCTCGCTGTCTCGAGGCAGATTTTCGCGCACTATACATGTGTCACGAACACACAGCAAGTTCGATGTGCGTATAAATTCGTCGATGGTGATGGTCGCAGCTCTAACGCTACCACAGTCATGTTGTCTTCAATGCAGGACATACTTTTGAATAACCATTTACGGGCAATTGGCCGCCTCTAAGGAGACCCCGTTGGGTTCGGTTCGATCACAAATAAGAATTATCGAGATGTATGTATGTGCTACAGATGGTGCTCTACGATGCGTGGTTTGCGATCATATTCATAAGTCTCGTGAAGGCCCCCAAAATCCCCATGGAGCTGCGCCATCACGAAGATAATGCTCGTTCCTTGTCTCGGGAGGATAAGCTTGCATGTATGAAACTGGGGAAGTCATCAGTGATAGACAGACATCCCGATATGAGGAAGATACCTCACTATTCGAGTTCCCCATCGAGGACAGCCTGTACCGCTGCGCTTCCGACAACTTCGGCGCCCGTCCTCGCGTCCTTCACTCGAGCCTGCGGTTGGAGAGTATATGATCGAACTTGCGAGCCGAAGGCAACGGAAGGCAGCGAGGCATGGGCTGCGTGCCGGGAACGCGCGCTGTGGGCAACTCAGTGACTGGAACTTGCGATGCGGGCGAAGATTATGGCGAAGATTCTCACAGTTCTTCTTGCTTTGCCTCGTACAGACGAGAACGGAGCCAGGCCATGGCTCGCGACTTATTTTGGTGCTGAGAACGTCCTTCCTGACACTATAACTGATGTCAATCGAGAACATTGTTCCCCGCTCAAGAACTGACCGTGACCGTGACCCCGGTTGGAACATGCACAATCCGCACTGCGCTTTCTGTCTTGTTCACATGTTGGCCCCCAGCGCCCTGGGATCTCATGGTGGTTATGATCAGGTCCTTCGGGTTGATGACGATGTTTTCGATTCCGGAGACGGAGTCGTCGTCCGGGAAGTGCGGCGAAATACGCACGGAGGCGAACGAGGTGTGACGGGAGCCGGAGCGGTTGAAGGGAGAAAAGCGGACGAGTCGGTGAACGCCGGTTTCCGCCTGCAGAAAGCCGTGGGCGAAAGGGCCGTCGATGAGGATGGTGCCCGACTTGACTCCGGCGACAGGGTCAGGAGCTGATTCGAGGGATGAAACTGCATTTTTGAACGAGAGGAAAGGGAGGGAGGCATGATGAAGTTAGTTGAACGCATACATGATAGTATGAAAGATGAGACGAACCATCAAACGCTGACGCATGGGCCCAACGGGTGTACATCCGGAGCAGCATAGCAGCCCAGTCTGACGCCTCGGTCCCTCCTGAGCCAGCACGAACTTGAAGATATGCTCCAAGCTTATCTGTCGGTTCTGATAGCCAAGAGTTGGTGCGTGCAGCTATGGCTCGTTCATAGAGCTCGCGTAGCTCGGCTTCGAGGGAAGGGATAAGGGTTTGGTCCTGATTGGACTGAGAAAGTGCTGGCTCCATGAGCGATACTTTCCGACAGAGTTTGGGAGTTGACGTACCCAATAGCTCTCTCAACCCGTCCAGTTCCTCCTTCAGTCCGCCTGCGCGCGCTGGGAGAGGCAAGCTGTCTACGACCTGTGTTATCTCCGTAACGAGAGCGCTGCTAGTCGAAAGCACGCGTCGAGGTCGCACTAGCAATGGATTACGAAGTCGTGTAACCGAGCATAGCTGTCTAAGGTGTCTTCGAAGGCATCGCGTCCAGCCAAGGCGCAAGGAAAGCATGGACCGTGTGAAAGACTGGCAAGAGGCGCCGAGGGCAGTCCTTTCTCTCTGCCCACCTGCAGCAACTGTTAGGATCATATGTCTTCACTGAGTGTCGAGCTCGTGGGTCTCGAGGCTCGAGACAGGAATGCTCTTGCCGCTCCTATTTACCGACTCCCCACCGAGATCCTCGCTCCCGTGTTCCATTTTCTTCAGCAAAATGCCGACCACGCATGGGGGTTCTGTCCAAGTTATAATCCAGAATGGGTGCAGGTTCTAGCCGTATGTCATCGCTCCTGGGCCGTCGCGGTCGCTACCCCGACTTTGTGGGCGACGATCGACTATCGACAACACGGATTCGAACGCCGGCAGGCGTGGGTAGATCTATGCGCGTCGCGTGCCGGCGCCGTCCCTCTCGTCATCCGCACCCGCGACATGGCAGACTTTGAGCGGCACCGCACGCACACGAGCCACGCGCATCTCGTCCTTTTCCACGGGCCAAACCTTACGACCGCCCTCGAGCGCCCTGCGCCGATGCTCCGCGTGTTGGACTTCCTCGCCTCGTCGTCGGAGCATTCACTGGGCGTGACTGCACAATTCTTGGGTGGGCATGACATCGCGCTCGTCCGGCTCGCGATGTACAGCAGCTTCACCACGTGGACGGACACCCCACCGATGCCGGCACTCACGCACTTGGACCTGCGCAGCGTCGAGTTCGCGTCCTGCGACGTGCTGGCACGGGCGTTGCGGCAGTGTCCGGCGCTACAGGCAGTGAGCCTCGTAAATATTGTGCTTGGCGTCAGCGACGCGGACACAAACATACACGTCTCGGACCCGATGCTGCTGGCGCATCTGCGAGAGTTGTCAATCCACTGTGGGCCCGGATCCGCTGCGGCATGTCTCCGCCTCTTCGTGCTCACCACGATCGACACCGTCCATGTCGTCACCGACAACGTCGGCTCCCTCAACTCAAATCATGACCTCGTGTACGCCCTCCTTCTTGCGAAAGCCAATGCCGCCGGCCCAGACGTGGCCGCGCAGTTCGTGCAGCCCCATCTCGAGTACAGTCTGCCCTACTCTTACCGGGTTCACCGCCGCTACGGCGCGCTTGTGCGGCAGGCTGGTTCGACACTGTGTCTGGAGATACGATTCCACCCTACGATCGATCGCACGCTGCTTCCTGTAGTGAACACCCTCCGCTTGGTGTGGGGCCTAAAGCGGGCCAGCAGCAGTGGGAACATGCAGGAGATTACGCATCTGCGAGACGTCGACACCATTCGCGAGGTGGTGCTCGAGGGCTTTGATGAGGAGGGAGTCACCGACGAGCATGTCATGGCTATCAAGGCATGGATCGGGGATCGTCGGGGCCAGATTCGGGTCTTGCGCCTGATTCGCTGCTCCTCATCCATATGCGCATCCGTGCAGGAGCTCGAGGCGGAGGGCGTCGTCGCGAACGTCCTCAATGACTAACGAGTCCACATGGGTGCATGAAGGAAGTGAGGGCTGAGTAGGGGTGGAAACCTGTGCACGACAGAGTGAATCACGTCTCAAAAATGGGATGAAGTTCAGGGAGCAGGAGTTCGCTGGTATCGAGCCTGGTGAGGGTGGAAGGCAATGGAGACAGACTATAGAGGCGCTGGTCATCCAGCTCTTCCGCTATGTAGGGCTCGAGGCCGTGGCCGTGTCGTGTGCGGCTACGTCCTCCATTTTCTACTGAGCTCAGCACCCACATTTACTCTCATTAGAGCCGATGAATGCTGAATCTGTCGATTGCGACTGCGACTGTCCTCGCAAGGACACACCTCGACTTCCTCCAGTCCGACTGCGGAGCAAAGCAGTCCGGGGGCGGGTAAGCTCCGAAAAAGTGGGGGATAAGTATTCCGTTCCGTGTTCAGTATTCCGCGGTACATGTAGCTATAGCGTCCGGGGGCAGGATAAATGCATGGGAGATAGCGAGAGCGGGGGTTAGTCGCCCCAGCTGCGGGCGAGCGGGACGTCGGAGGCGAGGGTGAACGGCCGGGCGTGTTCGGGCTCGCGCGAGCGCGAGCGCGCGAGGAGGGAGTCGTGCTCGTGTGCGCTTGAGGGACTTGAGCGCAGGATGTGGGATGACGGTGTTGATGGCTGTTCGCACGGGTCAGCGCGTTCGGGGGCGTGGGAAGGAGAGTACGCACGCTCGCGCCGACGAGGTCGCCCGCGACGCTGTCACCGTCGCCGTCGCTCTCCGCCTCGACGGTGATGCCAACCGCAGCAGGCCCGAGCTCGTCGACGGGGCTGACGGCGCCGAGCGGGCGCGGCTTGCGCCCGCGCGCGAAGGAGCCGTAGCCGAGCACACGCACGTGCACGCTCGCGCGCGGCGGCGGGAGCGAGAGCAGGCTGCCGTCGAGGCTGAGGCTGCCGCGGCTGGAGCTTCGCGCGGCGCTCGGCGCGCGCGAGTCGCCGAGCGCGAAGGGCGAGGCCGCGCCGACGTCGACCATCCGCCTGCCGTGCGCGCGCGTGAGTCGGGAAGGGACACAAGGGAGGGAGGGGGTGATGACGCACGAGCGCTGGAAGCCGACGACGCCGGAGAGCCGGTCGTGCAGGGCGTCCGTGTCGATGTCCGGCGGCGGGAGGTCCTCCGTCGGGATCGACGGCTCGAGCTCGGGCCGCGGGAGCAGCGGCCCACGCTCGACGTCCGTGGTGTCCTTCATCCTACATCAGCACCACTACAGCGCACAGTGCGGCATGCGTACGGGGGCGCGCCGGCGGCCAAAGCAGCAGCACCACATCGAGGAGGAGGGCGGGAGAGTAGAGAGCGGCTAGTGGCGCGGCTCGGCAGCGGCAAGCGCCCACTCGGGATCGGCGCAGCACCCCGGTCCGCGATCCGTCGCCGATCTTGTACGCGCCGATCGCTGTGCACGCCGACGTGAGGTGAGGGAAAGCGAGTCGCGAGCACGACGGCAGCAGCGCGCAGCTTTGTACCCACACACACACCGCTATCATTCATTTTCACACAAAAGTGGGTGCGCCCCGCGGAGAGCGCACTGCGCTCGCGTGGCCGCCCGACGTCGACGCGGCGAAATATCCGGGAGATCTCGGGCGCCCCGACGTCCGCGCGCGTCGGCCGGCGGCTCGGGATCGGGAGCGAGGGGGCTTTGGTCGCCCTACATCCCTGATTCTCTCCGCACGATCGACGATGCTCGAGGGCAGGGATAGACGTGGGAATAGCGGGCCGTGAAGAAGCGGGTCTGTCAACGCGGATCGTGCTGCATTGTTCGCTTCGGCGGGGAGGCTATCGCGCGGAAGTAACTGACGAAAAATGAAAGGAAGGTGAGGGAGATAGCTCAGTGGATACTTCCACGCAGGGTCTGCTGCTCGCACTGGTGAAGATCGTGACGAAGGGATCTGGTCATTCTCGAACAAACTTTTAGAGTCCAACTCCTGCGTCAGACGCCTGCGGGGAATCATCCAGTACATACAACACTTCTTGCTCCCCCAACCTGTGTTTTTATCGTTTGCTGGGCGGTGCACGATCTACGCCCTCTTTAGTCTTGGATGACGTTCTCAACGACGCCCTCCGTCTCGAGCTCCTGCATGGATGCGCATATGGATGCCGAGCAACGGATCAGGCGCACCACCTGAATCTGACCCCGGCGGTCTCCGACGCATGCCTTGATAGCCGGGATATGCTCGTCGCTGACTTCCTCCTCATCAAAGCCCTCGAGTACCACCTCGCGAATGATGTCGATGTATTGTAGATGCTTAATCTCCTGCATGTTCCCACTGCTGCGGCCCCGCTTTGCGTCCCACACCAAGCGGCGGGTGTCCATTACAGGGAACAACGTGCGATCGACCGTAGGCTTGAACCGTATCTCCATGAACAGTGTCAGACCGGCCTGCCGCACGAGCGCGCCGTGGCGGCGGTGGACCCGGTAAGAGTAGGGCAGACTGTACTCGAGATGGGGCTGCACGAACTGCGCGGCCACGTCTGGGCCGGCGGCATGGGCTTTCGCAAGAAGGAGGGCGTACACGAGGTCATGATTTGAGTTGAGGGAGCCGACGTTGTCGGTGACGACATGGACGGTGTCGATCGTGGTGAGCACGAAGAGGCGGAGACATGCCGCAGCGGATCCGGGCCCACAGTGGATTGACAACTCTCGCAGATGCGCCAGCAGCATCGGGTCCGAGACGTGTATGTTTGTGTCCGCGTCGCTGGGGCCGAGCACGATATTCTACAGGCTCACTGCCTGTAGCGCCGGGCATTGCCGCAACGCCTGCGCCAGCACGTCGCACGACACGAACTCGACGCTGAGCAGGTCCAAGTGCGTGAGTGCCGGCATCGGTGGGGTGTCCGTCCACGTGGTGAAGCTGCTGTACATCGCGAGCCGAACGAGCGCGATGTCACGGCCACCCAAGAACCGCATGGTCATGCGCAGCGAATGCTCCGAGGACGTGGCGAGGAAGTCCAACACGCGGAGCATGGGTGCGGGGCGCTCGAGCGCCTCCGTAATGTTCACACCATGGTCAAGGACAATACGCGCATGGCTCGTGTGTGTGGGGTACCGCTCAAAGTCTGCCATGTCGCGGGTGCGGATGACGAGAGGGACGTCGCCGGCACGCGAGGCGCATAGATCTGCCCACGCCTGCCGGCTTCCGAGTTCGAGTTGTTGATACTCGATTGTCGCCCACAAATTCGGGGTAGCGACCGCGACGGCCCAGAAGCGATGGGATACCGCTAGAGCCTGCACCCATTCTGGATTATAACTCGGACAGAACCCCATGTGAGGTTGGCACGTTGCTGAAGAAAATGGAACACCAGAGCGAGGATCTCGGTCGGGAATCGGCAAATGGCGGCGGCGTGAGCGTTCCTGTCTCGAGCTTCGGGACCCACGAGCTCAACACTCAGTAAAGACATATGACCCTTAGAGTTGGTGCAGGTGGGCAGAGAGAAAGGACTGCCCTCGGCGCCTCTTGCCAGTCTTTCACACGGTCCATGCTTTCCCTTCGCCCTGACCGGACACGATGTCTTTGAAGACATCCTAGACAGCTATGCACGATTACACGACTTGACGATTCATCGCTAGTGCGCCCTCGACGCGTGCTCTCGACCAGCATCGCTCTCATCACGGAGATAGCACACGTCGTGGACAACCCTCCTCCTCCGGCGCGCGTGGGCGCGGACCGAGGGAGGAACTGGACGGTTTGAGCGAGCTATTGGGTACGTCATCCCTCAAGTTCTGTCACAAAGTGTCGCTCATGGAGGTAGCACTTTCTCAGTCCACCTAAGCGGAGACGCTCATCCCTTTCCTCGAAGGAGGGCGAGCACCGCCCCCGCCGCAAGCGCGCCAGGGCAGCGCCTCTTCCTTCCGTCGTCTATCCTTGGCTCGGACACTCGCTGTTCCTCAAGGTCATATGAGGGCGCCTTGGATGCTCCAAGTTCACTATATCGTTATGGTTCAAACTCAGCGCAGCCTCGACGTCTGCTCTCAACGAGCGACGCCCGTGTGAAGGAAATGGTCGATCACCTCTAACCTGCGAAAAGGGACTGCGTTAGGGACGAGACGACCTCAGTACGTTGAGAATCCCTGATTATGCAGACCTCATCTGATTGGAGAACATCCCTTTCTTAGACCTTCGAGGACGACCACTTCTTCCTTTCCGCCGAGCTCCACCGCGACTTATAAGCCACCCTGCAGTGACACGTACCAAGCGTCAGCTTTCCTCGTAAACGACAGACTTGACCCCGCCGTTTCCTGCGGGATTGGCTCGGCGGCGATGGACAGTTAAGACTCGGCTGCCGTGCCCGTCGCTAGACTGGTCCCCGAAGGTTCGTCTATATGGCCTCTCGATAGTGCTGAAAGCAGCTGAACCTCGAGATAGATGTTATCGGCTTATCTCCACTTATTCAATGCGGTCACGTCCGTGACTTTGAGTGAAGGCCGACCCAGTTGAGTTCGGCACCCTCATCATTCGCAGTCCGTTCGTTTACAGCTACCCTCTCGCAGAGACGAATATGAAAAGGTGTCTCCTCCCTTTCACAGCCCTGGCTCTCGTCGTTTCTCGCACGGCAGCTCCGTCTTTGGAGTTTCCGGTATCGAAGACATCGTTCGGAACCTGAGATTCCCAAGGGTGTCAAGGAACAACATCCAAAGGAAACGAAGACTGCTGTGTCAGTCGTACTGGCCCCGACTCGAGTTACTTTCACGGTATGCTATCATCTGGCTGGATTTATCGCTAGTTTCTGAAACTGTCCGCAGTGCCCGGAAGCAGTCAAGGTTCAATACCGTGCATATTCACTCAAGACAAGCCGAGCGGGGTTGTAAGTCTACTCTCTTGATTGGTTCGCAGCGCTCAGCCAGGTCACACTTCCCAACCTTCGCCACACCCGCCAGCTTCTGGCCTACGACTTGGCCATTCACTCTCGAACTGAGGCAAGGGCAAGAGACGCCAAATAGACTAGCAACTACTGGAAGTGGACATGGTACATGTCCGTTTCCTGTAGTCAGTACTTGCCTCATAGTGCGATCACCCGCGTTATTGACATTCCTCCAGATGTGGTAACACGAAGTCTGTGATGAATATGCACTTTCATGAATGTCCCTCCATGACATGATCATCCGCGTCGTCGCTTCGGGCCAAGTGGTCATTTCATGTTATCAACTACTGGGAGGTTCTGCTACTGTCTGCCAAGATCGCCACCTTGACATTGTATAGCCCCGATCTGTCATTGTGCACTGCTTCCTTTTGCTTATAAGCTCTTACCCACGTTTGCCCATGTCAAGCGTCCAGCTCGTCACTTTTCTTCCTACCGTTTTCCTTGCGGTGCCGAATGGCGAAGTCATCGCCCGCGTTGTCCACCGCTCCTCGTCCGCGTTTGGCAGGGTGACTTCCCCCGGAAGTGTGGGGACACATAGGCCAGCTTCTACGGGAGGATGTCCTCGCTCTTCTGGCGCTACGAGCCGTGTGCACAGATTGTACCAGCGAGCTTACTCCGCTCGCATTTCGGATCGTCTTGCTTCGGGATACGCTCTCGTCATTGCAGCGACTCGAGTGCCTGCACCACGGCGGCACAGTTGCGCACCTGGCGTGCCACGTCCAGCGGGTCCGTGTCAGTTGTCGTAGTATCCCGCCTCCGCCGTCATCGCTTCCCTCTGTGGAACGGAAGTCGAGATACAAGCCTGTGTTCGACCGGATACTGCCTAGTCGGAGCAAACCCCAGCCAGAGACTGTGACTGGAGGGCCGATCTTCGAAGGTTAGCACGACCGATCAAGTGCATATAGGCAATCTTCTGACATTGTTGTGCATAGATCCCACCGCTTATGCCGCGCGGCTCTGGCCCGTGCTGGACTCCCTTAACAGTGTTCTCTGGGAAATGGGACAAGGGCTCAGATGCGTGGACATTGTCTTTGAGCGCTCACCTCCAGAGGTGATCGATGCGTTCACGTCTCGCGTACTCTTCAAGGAGCGCGAATTTCGCGTTCGTCTCTACGAGGCGACGGCGCCTGAGTATGCTCTGGTCATGTGTGGCACATTCTGCGGAGAGTCGTTGGGCAGACCCTTCGTCTGGGTGGAGCTCTCGATTTTTGAGGCGGCGCATGGACGAATGAGTGATGACATGCCTGGATGGCTGAGTGGATGGGGCCAACACTTTGGGTTCAGTTCCTGGGATGAGCTGCGATAATTCTAACCTACTTTGAACATTTCTTAGGTCTTAGAGCGTCTGTCTGCATGCCTTCTGTATGGACTTTCTCTTAATATTTCGTCAATCAATCGCAATTTCATCGTACCATAGACCTTTTGTTCTGATATCATGACACGGCCTGAGCAGCACAGAGTACTCCGGATTCTCAGAAGGACGCCGTAATCCTTATAGTGCTTACAGACCTCACGTTCTGCAGTGCGGAACGAGTCGCATGTACTCTTTCACCCAAATAGACAGCAGAACGGTATTCGTACGTGGAGGTGGTGAGGTCTACAGAGACACGAAGACATATGCTCACTCACATGCCGTTGGACGGGCGGTTTCGCAAGTCAAGGCGAAGGTCAAGGCACAGCATATCGCTTTCATCCGCCAGATAACCATCAGCACGCACTCTGATTAGCGCTGAAGAAACGATGAGAAAAGGCAGCAGCAAGTGATAGAAACTACAAACATACCCTTGGGAATGTTGTCCGGGAACTCGATGGTCCGAGTGATAGAATGTTGTCCCTTCGGGATCGGGCACTGCGTAGTTGAATTGTTGTCATTCCTGCGTGAGAGGGCATGGATGAGAAGTTGACGACGTCGAGGCAAGAAAGACTCCAAAGAGACCCTCACGTTTCCTTGCACACGTCGAACCGCCTAGATACCGGTATGATCCCCGGTTTCTTTAGCTCTACTACGATATACGCGCCGTCCTGGAAACATGTACGTTAGCGAGCCGCCACTCGCAAGCGAACAGCAGCGTGCATCTATGACCGCAGTGGAGGTGCCCGTAATGTTCACAGTCAAGTTCTGGCCTGGTTGAGGAGGATACGGATCGATGTCAACTGAGGTGATGTGGAAGGCATCCGAGTTCGACCCTGTAGAGCTCGATTTGAGCATCATTTTACCCCTCGTACTTGCAGGAGAGATGACTGGACGTAACCCAGTCACCCCACGTCAAGATTTCGCCGCGAAGAGGCGTCTGCTCAGCGACTGCGGCGATGGTGACGATCGTCACCAACAAGTAGAACATAAGGCGAATCATCGTGCTCGTGGTCGCAGTGGTGGTGAGAAGAGCGCCGACCCCGTTATCGACATGAGGATGTACTGGCCCGCAGTAAGTCGTGCAGCGATTGACTCGGCCACTCGCGCTCCGGCCACACTGTGTCCTTCGTGTACGGAGCTCCAAGTTTGTATAATAAGCGACGCAATTGGACTTTGAGCGCCGTCGTTGATGAAGAGAGACATGGGCAGAGAAGATGTGGAGAGCAAGAGGAGGAACCGAGGAGGACCTGCGCCACCTTCTGAATTCCAGCGCGACTCAACACAAAAAGGATATGTCAAAACTCTGACATGTTGCGCTATGGTACACACTAGATAATACACTTTCTTACATGCGATCACTTCTCTAACCACCCGTGACTCAGCACGGGAAAAACAAAAACAGCGTGTGTGCGGGGACGAAAGGGGCAGTGGGTATCGGGAACGAAGGAGGGGGGTATAAATGGCACAGGGGAGCAAGCGCTATGAGTACATTTTAGCAAGCACGGAAGGTAGTGGGAGCGAAGGAGCGAGTGTGGGTAGCGACGCGACCATAGCGCGTGCTTGGAGGCAAGGAGACGATGCAAGACGAGCGAGTGTGGGAGCGATGCGGCCGCGGCGCATGCTGGGAGGCGAGACGGGTGCCATGCGGCCGCGGCGCATGCGAAGAGACGAGACGAGAGAGAGTGTGGGGCGACGCGACTGCGGCGCGTGCTGGAGACGGATTCGAGGCCATGGCAAGAGAGGGAGAGTGTGTATGCAGAGCCGCCCGGCCGGTGCGGGGCTATGTGGAGGTCGCCGGCCAGGGCAACTTTTCCATGGCTTCGAACTGGATGTCGAAGACGAGGGGATGAGCCGCGGCTGGAGGCGCGGTCCCGGGTATGCCGCCTAAACGGAGAACGTGAAGAGGTCCACAGGGGGCATCGCGTTCGGCGTCGGGAGGAGGATGGGCGGGAGGACGGTGACCGCAGCTGGGGCGGGCAGGATGCCAGCGATCACGCATGCGTGGTCGAGACGGCGACGGAGCTCATCCGTTCTGTGCTGGTGGTCTGCATGGTTGCCGTCAGCTTCCATCAACTTCTCCATTTATACTGAGGAATACTCACGTTGGCTAGGCCAGAGTGCGTCGAGGACATCACACGGAAGCAGGAACTTTTTGCCGAGCTCAAGTGAGTTGACGAGGCTGGTGTCTTGAGTCCACAGCTGCAGGCAGACCGCGACCTGGGTCGCGAACCATGTTGCTTGCCAAGGCCGACGCGAGAAGACGTGTGCAGGTGGCTCGCCGATCAGGTGTACGAGTGCGTTCACGCGTTGAGCGATCTGGTCTTGATAGAAGACTGGACGAGCTGTTTAGCCTATGGCACGGCGACGACGGGAAGATGAGGCACTTACGCCACTCCTCCGCTTGCCGACGGCTGGAGATCGCCTTCGGATCCATGTCTTGCATCCGACGGAACACTTGTGCGACGAGCTTCCGGGCGTTGAAGACGTACTCCTTAGCGGTGTAAACCATTTCCGAGTCCGGTCCGCACATGTGCCGACCAAGCGTGTCTTCGATGCTCTGCGCTTCGGTCCACGCCTCCACTGCAAACTCGGCCCGAGCCTCGTCCGTCGGCAGTGCGCCGGCGGACGCGGACTGACCCGCGCCGGGGCCAGACGACGGCATATGCAGATGAAGTGCACACGAAGCCCAGAGAAGCGTTGCACGAGCGTGAAGCGCCCAGACGCCGTCCTTAGCCGACAAACCCCCGGAGTTGGCGGGATTCGAGCGGTCCAAGAACTCGTTCGGGAAGAGGAGAGCGTACTGAACGAAGAGTGAGCGATTAGACTCTTAGGATAGAGCCCGAGAACTCACATTCCCAGGTTCGAAGAGGCTGAGCGGGTGCACATCCGTGTCGAAGACTACACAGCGGACTGCATGAGATGCGGCGAGCCCGAGCGCTGCCCAGACAGTTCTCCGCGCCTCCTCCCGACGGATCTGCGGAGAGGTCCATCCGGCGGCGTCCCAGCCTTCCCACGATGGAGCACCGACTACGGCAGGCCGTGCACAAGTGCACCTCTGCGTCACTCGAGACACAGGAGAGCGGACGCCATTGCTGCTGTTTGGAGAGTCGTGCGACGAGACGGAAGGCGCCACGGTGTTGAAGAGGTGCGATGCGGCAAAGGGACTGCCACTGTCGAACGTGCTCGGGGCCGGGCTGGCACCCATCCTCATAGCGGCGGACATGGACATTCCTGCCAATGGCGCTGGTGGCGGGGACAGCACAACTGGCGGAGCATGCATGTCGAACATGCTGGCGCCGTCGTGAGCGTCTGCTCCAAGCATCTGAGCGGACACCAGCACTCGGTCGAGCGAGGTGATCGCTGCGACTGAACGCACTGCTGAGGCGCGGGGGTGTGCTGACGCTTCGAACTGCGCGAGAAGCAGAGCGGCCTGGGCGAGTCCGACGTCTGTCTTGCCCAAGCGAATGGCCGTCTCGAAGTGCGCACCGGCAGCGTCTCGCAACCAGAGCGCTCGAGTGGCACCTGCATTGCTCAGCTCGACTGTGGACGAGCGCATGAGCGTCGAGAGGGCGAGGGCTGCGAAAATGAGGGCAGGTTGAAGGCTGGCCCGCCCCTCCGGCGAACGAAGTGTCCGTACTAGGAGCGAGACGTGGACGATGGACAGCGTCGTGGAGGGTGTGGTAAAGACAAAGGTAAGGTCCGAGTCGATGTCCTTCACACTAGCATAGTGACATCAGAGGGGGCGGTACCACGGCAAAACCTGCGACTTACGACTGCTCTGGGGTCGGAGAGTACTGGGAGATGAGGTCGTCCCACCATGGGGAAGTGAGGCCATCTTGATGGCCGGACATGATGTTTGTAGGCTGAGCGGGGACTTGAAGCGATGCCATAGCGTGACTCGGCACTCCAAAGTGTTGCTGGAAAGTGTCGACGAAGCTGAAAGAGTCGTAGGCTGGCGCGCTCTTATGGCTAACCGGGAGATAACTCGGCGCATATCCGGGCTCTACCGCAGGCTGAGAGCGAAACCGCAAACGATGGCGAGGAGATGGAGTTGGCAGGGAAGGCAACAGATGCGTTCCGAGCAGCGGTGACGTTGCGGTCGGGTAAGTGCAGAAGGAGATTGCGCGTGCGCAGACGGGGACGAGCACCGATGAACGCATGGCAGCCGGAGAAACGTCGAGGAATCCGCAACGGAGGTCCGATAGGTATGCGCAGCCAGGGGGAAAGTGTTGTGGGCGAGGGGGGAGTGGATGAAAGAAAAGTAGGCGTGCGCAGTACCGGAGGAACATCGGGCGGTGTCGAGAAGCGCAGAATATGATGGATGTTGAGAGTCAGGGCAGTGCAGATCGTCGATGCCAGCACGGAGAAACGTCGACGATTCCCAGTGGGCGGAGGGTGTACGTGAACAATATGGGCGTGAAATGGTAATGAATGGTCGTGGAAGCGATCAGAAGAGGAAAAGAGGAGACGATCGTGAGCACACGGTCATCTAATAGTAAAGTGAATAGAACTGACCTGTGCGATGAAAAAGCCGAGCGAAGTGATCGAGGGATGAGAGGATTCGCGATGGACCGAGTAAAGATAGGCGTTGAATGGCAGAATCCGATCGAGGCGGTAGGAATAGCGCCGAGGAGAGTCGACCGCCATCAGAGCGCCAAGATTGAATATGAGGATCCGTTCACGGAACAATGCCGTCGGGTTGAAGGTGCCGTCAGGATCGTGGAGACAGCAGAAGGGGAGCAGAAAAGAAGGTGACCGTCAGCGTATATAGTCGGCAGCCAGCACACGCAAACCCACCTGAACGATCGCTTGCATGGGAGGACCAGGTAAAATGATCGGCGGCGGCGCCCGCACACGGTCATGCAACCTCCTCGGAAGTGGCTTGGCTGCCGCGCCCATTCCTCCTGAGATAGAGAGGACGGGTACAGTGCGAGCTGACGGTACACTAACGATAGGCATGGCACTCAGCGTTGGTGGCGAGATGGGCGAGATGAGCGGCGATCGTGTGCTGTCGCTCGCCCCGCTACCACTGCTCGTCGCCGTCGCATCGGTCCGCCTTCGTTTCCTGCGCGGAGCTTCCGTCTCTTCGTCACTGGACCTCATTCTGACACGGCCGGTTCCACCCGCGGACGTCGGCCCAGCTGAGGGAGGCGTGTTCGGTTGAGACGGCCGTGCAGCGGCGCGCTTGCGCATGCCGGGGACCTTGTCCGGGCCTCGTCTCTTCGGCACAGCGTCGTACTCGCACGCGTTGTTCCGGCGCACGCAGTTGTTGCATGACGGCCGAGCGCTGTCGCAGCGAATCTTCCGTCCTCGGCTGCCGTCCGGACGAATCGCGGAGTGGTGCAAGGCAAAGTGACGTCGAAGGACAACGCGGACCCGGGTGCCGAGGCAAACGGGAATTGCCGGGTTGCCGTTCGCGTGTGTGAGCGAGTGGAGTGGCACATGACAGCGAAGCCGACAAGAGCGGTGGACGCGTTTGCAGCGTGGCAGAAAGGAGGTGATGACGAAAGAGCACAAGCACGATAAGCGAACGCCGAGTCGGAAAATGTAAGCGCTACGCACCACTGACGGCAGGCGATGACGGCGCTGGACACGTCCTTGTTCGAACGCGACCGGGATGAAAATGTGGTGGTAGACGCGGGCGCTGTGATCGGCCGACTCGGCTCCTCTGACGAGCGAGCTGATGCATGGTCTGGAGGACTGGCGGGCCGGGCCGTAGACGGAACCGGGATGTTGAACGCGTCTGCGATGGGCATGCCTTCGCTTGACGAGTGCATCCAGTCGAAGGAGAGCGACAGAGGTGGCCGTGTTGATGCCGGGGGCGTTACCGAGTGGGAGTGCGGATGGGTGTGGGAGTGCTGGGCCGAGACGTGTGCTGGCCCAGCCAACGAGCCATGGCTGGAGGGGATGGTGGAGGAGTTGGGATCGAAGAGGTAGTGCGAGTCTAGAGAATCGAATGTCGTATAATCGTACAAGGTGAAGGGAGGAGGCGGCGGCTGCTGCTGCTGCTGGTGTGGTTGCGCATGTGCGTGAGCGTACTAGAGAACATGATCGAATATGTAAGCATACGAGGAAAATATAGGTGCCGGTTGACACATACCATGGCAAAGCGTCCGTTGGTCGGATCGGGGGAAAAAGAGAGTCGAGGCTTATCCGAGGCGTGTTAAGTACGAATCACGCCTCCGAGCCGACTGTCGGCAGAACCAAGGGAGCGGAGCGAGCAACACCGATATGGTCCGGCGGGACACGCTCCACAGGTCCGTTGGCCACACAGCGGAGGAGAGGAGGGAGGAGGAGAAGGTGAGAGGCGGAGAGGGTAACCGGTGTCCTTCCGCCGGCCATGTGCGAGAGAGTCAAACGGATGCTGTTCCATGGACCCGCGTCAATAGACTTCCATCAGGGCAAGGGCCGTTGAACTCTCCTCTTTCGTCGACTCCGCAAAGCCGCGAGATACGTCCGTTAGCTCGATTGCTCTCAATAAACTCGATTCAAACACTCCCCACATGACTCTACGACATCTCGCTTTATTTCACACTTGTTCTCGAATACCGACAGAGATCATGTAAAAAGACACTACCGCCGGCGACGTTGACAGGGCAACTACGCAGCGATCGTGCCCCTGTGGTCTAGCCCGTGCTCGTCGCGATCGGCATCCCCTTCCCGACCACCGGCGGCAACCTGATCAGGCGCCGCCACGCGTGCCTCCGAGACTTTGCCGCACTGCTGCGTGGCTGCTTCCAGTTATACACCACCCTCTTTTCCTGCTCTCTCCAGCATCGCCTTCGCTGGACGGCCGACCCTCGCATGCGAGCTCCACAATCTACCCCTTGCTGGCGGCCCGCGACAATCTCGGACTATTCTCACGTTCGATCGACAGGACACCCTTCTCCCCATTGAGTTGCAAATCCAGGGCCAGCTTTTCAGCCTCCTGCTCCGTCACGACCACAACAATAATCTATCAACATGACGTGATCGCAGGCACTCGGTACTCTGATCCTTCTCATGGCCGTACAGGGCGTTACATAGGGACAGATAATGCAGATGCACGCGTAGGTCTCTGCGGGGTTCCGCAACGATGCCTGAGTGAACAGGACCTCTGCGTCGAGCTGATGTGCATCGAAACGCGCTCTCACGGCAACGATGCGGAACCGACAAGGGCGAAGTCGGCGCGAGGTTACGACGCGACTTCTCCCGATGCGAAGGCTGGGGCCAGAAAAATCTTGCAAGTGAACTGTTCGATGACGTTGCTTCGAGAGCACGGAGAAACTGTGAGGGTTTTTCAGCAGAGCACATATCGGGCGACCCATGCGTGATAAATGGACGATCGATGCAGATCATCCCTGATTCTCGCAAGCGCGTTTGCCGCGTGGCCCACGACCTGCGGTTTCGCAGATCAACTCTATCTTGGAATATACTTTTGTGTGGAGCTCACACATGCATGCAGTCACTCGGTCAAACACGAGAGAGCTATCTATCAACATTCCTGAATTTTTTGTGCACGTGCACGTACAGCGCACTGTTCTTCGCAGGCCATCACAACTGGAGTGTATACCGCATGCACGACAAGACTTGATAAGACTACCCGCTGGTATGCATGTTCGCGTGACCTATCTGCAGTTGAGAACCGACAATTCGACCCGCGAGAGTAAGCTTGCAAGTCGTACGTCCATTTGCAGCTTCATTCAGATCGCGAAGCCGGATCACTCCTCCTGTCTAGCCTTGCGAGAACGGAGCACACCCTGCAACTTTCGAAGAGATGAATCGTCGTGAATGGCCGATGGAATCGCGGTGCCTCCCGAGGTCGCCGAGGCGGGGGACGTCGCCCTCAATCTCTTGGAAGTAGTCACAGTCCTCGACGTCCACTTCGGTGAGAGCAGGCCAGAAGTGAGTAGCTTCGTCCCAGATCCTCGCCCAAGTCAGGCCCATATCCAAAGGGAGGTTCACGTTGTGAAAAACAAGACTCCGCACGTTGTGATAGGACCTTGAGGAATGTTTCCAGGGAAGCAAAAATGCAATGCTCGGATCAATGCGAACATCATGCATGATCAACGCCTCGGGCAAGGATACGGGAGCCCAGGTGCTTGCATTGGTTGACCTATCTGAATAGATGGAGAGCGTGCAAGGCTCGTTCGAAGTAGACAAGAAGAGCGTGGTGGGTGGATATGATGCATGTTGAAACACGACTTTGAGCTCCTTCAACGAGCGACGCAGCTGCGAAGCCTGCTCTGACCTTTCGATCATGTAGGCAAAGCCACTGAGTGATTGTATGGAGGAGGAATGTAAGATCACAGAGATGGTGTGAATGTGATCTAGCTGATGCAGGCGCAGTAGGGTCGAGACGAGGGAAGATGCCATGTCTGCATAAGGTTTCAATAATGTGGAGAGGGAGTGATGCGAGAAAGCACACGGCGAGGGATATCCATAAAGTGCACGGCTACCTCCTGGATTTAATCGGAAAGATAAGACTCAGACTCCGCGAGCCGAACCAAACGCATGTGGATGGCATCTATGAACGTGTGGGTGAACCATATGTCAATGCGGCGGAAGGATTGTGGAGTGAGTAGTGCGTGAAACCGATGAGATGTGGCCCTCAACTCTAGCAGATCATGTATCGAACAATGCCGCGCGACCAGTTCGAGAACGTCATCGTCAAGCACACAAGGCATGCTGGGTGATGAGGCAAATAAGACAGCGAGCTCTAGGCGCTGACGGAGCCCCTCAACGAAAGCAGATACGGTCACTTGTTGGCTCGTTCTATGGGCGTAAGCAAGGAGGTATGTGCCAGTCCGATGACACGCGTCGACCGCGTGAGTGCGTAAGGCAGAGGAGACAAAGAAGCGCCCGCTCACGAGCTTCGAGCGGCGCCAAACAGCTGCCTATACACGAGAGCGCTCTAGAAGAGCATGGCACGACAGTAATACCCTATAGCTCATCTACATACCTTTATCAATCCCACAAGATACTGATATTCACTTGCTATTCACTGTCCATTGCACCTGACGCATTGCTGTATCCTCTCGCAGCTCGTCTGCCACCCGTTTCAACACCGTGTGACAATTGATGAAGTTCACAGTTTTGATCTGTCCTTGCCGCTCCTTGATCCAGTCTCTGATCGCCTTCATTCGATCACTGTCATCCTCAGCGAGATCTTCCATCGTCAGCGTCTCGATGGCGTGTAAAGATTGGACACCGTAAGCGGTATCGAGATTCTCAAAAGGCACCCCATGATGTGCGTGTCCTCGAAGGTGAAGAGTCGTGATTCTATCCAGTAAAGGGTGTGCGCCACTCGGGGTGCAGCGGAGGGAGAAGAAACAGGTTGAGTCGCCCTGTCGACCGAACCTGTCTACGCCTACGACTCGTCCGAAGACGATGGTACCAAGAGTGAGAGGTGAGTTTGCGTGATCAAGCCTCAAAGCGCCGTGCGAGAGTTCCTCGTTGCCGTTCAAATTACTGGAGAACATCGTCCACGACTCGAATACGCGCATATGATTTGCGCCGACGAGCAGCTCTGGCTCGGAGAAGTTCGATATGTGTGTGATAGAGACCCCGAGCGCCGAGCCTGGCGAGGGAATGAGGCGAAGAAGCGCCCATACTTCTGCCGGCGTGTCCTCCACAAAGAGCTCCTGCAGGTGGGGAAGCGAGACTTGATCAGGGACATCTATGACCTCGTGCACATTGACGGCCACCAAGGCCTCCATCAAATAAAAGTAGCGCGTCACGAGCGCCTCCAACGATGGCAGCTGTGTCAAGAATTCCGCAAGAGCACGGAAACTGATATGCGTCCGGATAGATTTCAGTTCCAAACGACGGAGGTTCGGCATGAATGACCCCTCCGCCAATGAAACCCCGGTCCCCTCCAATTTGAGAGAGACGAGGGTTAGGCTCGGACTTCCCAACAAGGACGGATTGATCAGAAGCAGAGCTTCGTCATTGTCAGCAAATATACCCAGAAACTCCAACACTGGGGTAGGTTGCGTGAGGATGGTCGTGATTGTCTCTGTACCACTTAAATGTGCTGCTCGAACGCGATGGAAGTGGGGAGCTACACCGTCAACGTCGGTGTGTATAGACAGGAGAGCATTATCCGAGCGCTCAATACACAGATCTATCCATCGCTGAGAGTCGTTCTGATAATCGATGGTGCACCACAAGAGGGGCGTTTGAACGGCGATGGTACGGAAATGGTGACAGACAAGCATGACACGACTCCAGGATCGATCAATCTGGATATCTGAAGAAGATGCACGTTGCGCAGTGCGTTGGAGGTGTTGGAACACAGACACCAAGATCTCTGGAGGAAGACGGCAAGTAACCGTCATCGAGTTTCGCTGCTTCTTCAGGTCAAGCAGCTCGGCTTGGAGCACACCAATGCGCTGGTCCAACTCATCGATCGAGAGTGAGAATGGCATCCTGTGAGGTGGATCTCGGAACGAGGAGGCAGCGAAGATAGACGCGGAACGAAAGAAGAGTAAGCGCCCACACTGCATAGGTCTCGTCATTTTCCTTCGCACGTGACACTACCTATTAAACTAAATATGTGTCTCCGCCGTTATTGGTCGACCCGTGTCATTTCTCCAACCCAACCTTCATCGCGCAGCTGTTCGGCGATCGGCCTCAGCTCCTTGATACACCCTTTGAATTCGACGTGGCGGATGGGAGTACGCTCTTGGAACCACTTTGCTCGCATAGCGCCTTGGGCTCGTAGCAGGAACCAGTGCTGCAGCACTAACGTGTGGATGCTGGGCAAGAATTGTGCAGCAATGACGAGGTCTGCGTTGTAAAGACACGACAGATGAGAAACCGAATTGAGGATTGCATGTGGACTTGTTTGTTTCGCTAGAAAGAACACCATGGAACACCAGGCCACCGGCGCTGACGGCGGGCGCGTTATTAGTTCGTCCGCCGGAAATGGATGTCCGAACTTGATGGTTGCGCGATGGCCTTTATCCACTACCATATGAGCAGAAGTGAAGTCATTTGGATGTGGCAGCCGCTTGTGTACAAAGGCGAGGTACGTCTCATGGACGAAGGCGTGATTTTGATCCGGGCCCTCTGATCGATCCATGTTGAATATCTCAAGGTGAAGGTGCGCGGTTGGAAGTGATATGAGTTGGAGCATAGCTGATACGACGTCGGCCGTGTCTTTCACGAGCAGTGTCTGCAGATGTCGAAGGGAGACGCGACGAGGAACTGGAATGACGTCGAAAGGAACACTGTCATCGTCGTCTGTGAGGTAGATCTCTTGCAAGGACAGGACCTCCAGGAGTGGGGTTTTATCAAGTAGCTCCAGCAACGATCGAAGCTCAATGTTGGCGCGGACTTCCTTCATGTCAAGGTGGCGCAACTGAGGCATGACAGGGGCTCCAAGGAGAAGAACATAGGTACCACGAAACTAAAGAGAGACTACGTTGATGTCTTGACCACCCAGAAATGACTGCGTGATGTGTACGTCGCCTTGCTGTTTCACTGAGAGAGCTCGGATGGTGGGCGATGGTGTGTCCATGCAATCTGTGGGCTCCGCTTGCTGGCTGAACTCGACCACCTCTGCACGGCTCAAGATTTGCGGGTCTGTTTGAGCCGTGCGGTCACTCTTGATGTGGAGAGGAAGGTCTCTGGAGAGATCGCAGGATAAATGTTGCCATTCATCAGATGCTCGAGTAAGGTCTATGACGTTCCATAGGGTAGGCGTGGCCATGGCTAGAGTTCGGAAGCGTCTGCTGACAGCAGTGACTAGATACCACTCTCGGTATAGCGTTATGTATGCCCTATCAATCGCTGCCGAGTCAAGTTGCAAATGCTTGAAGATCTTGACCAAGAGTTCGTCGGGCAGCGTGTATATTGGGAGAAGCGCGTTTCTTGTCTCTTTAAGACGACAAATCTCGGCTTCGAGCACTAAAATCTGTCTGTCTATGTTCTGGGTACTTGAGTTCGCGAGATGTGACATGGCGGAGAAGGACAAGAGCCGAGCGCCACTCCACATCCAGCGTTGTCGGCAGCGGCGCACGTGCCCGGTGGGCCCTTTCTCATTTCCCATCAATCTCAGATTCCCAATTCACACCGATGCCAGTGGACAACATCCGCAACCCGCACGAGGAGCGTCAAATCGTCCTGCTCGAGCGCATCAACAAGAACGTGGTCAGTGAGCTCGTTACTTGCTTGATCGATGGCCGCCTTCCAACCCTGTGCAGTCCAAGACGCTCGAACTCATGAACGAGGCCAACCACTGCATCGAGGATCTGTACCGGGCAAACGAAGGCATCCGCGCCGCCGCATCGCTGACGGAGCGGTACCGGAAGAACGTACGGTACAACATATCCAAGGCGCAGGCGGACGGGACGCCGAAGACCAAGGGTTAGCATAGCCTGTTGGACATCCCACCCGTTTTATAACAGATCGGTTCAAACATTTGAATGAACATTTGTTTTGATTGCGCAAGCTCACTGTCTGATGTAAAGTCCTATATCATTCTGAGATCTACCAACCACGACGATCATCGTAGTACTCGTGACGGGGCAGGTGGTCACCGTGCCCGTAAGGATCCCGCGGGTAGTCCCGCAGACGCTCGTTCTCGTACTGTAACCGCCGCATTGCCTCCGCCGGGTCTTCATAGAAACCGGCCGGGTCGGGATAAGCGTCATCGCGCGCCCTTTTCAGGGGAGGCGCGCCCCAGACACTTGGGCTGGGGCTACGCCGACGGACGCGGGATTCACCGTGGTCTGCGTACCGGTTGTCTTCGCGGTAAATGGGGCCTGGGGCTGGCGCAGGTAGCACTCCTAGACGCTCCTCCAGAGTCGGCCGCAGCGGTTCGCGGTATCGACCTTCATACTCTCTGCGTCGGTCGTAATCTGACCACTCGGGTCCGCGATACGAGTCCCGTTGGCCATAGTTCTCGGAGTATGCTCCCCGGGGATCGGGGACGCGGTCGCCGGGACGCTCATAGATAGAGAGCGGGAGACGGTCGTGGCGTCGTCCGTCATCCACAAGACGCCGATCCGGACCACGTTGAGGAGGAGGGGGAGGGGGAGGATGAAGAGGGCGACTGTAGGAAGCCGGTTTGGGAGGAGAAGGAAGTCGGCGAGGTAGTTCATGGAGACGTGGCGCAGGGACGGGAGGACGAGCTTCATGTGTCGGCCCACCCCCGCGGATAGACGGAGGAGCAGCTGAACGGACTTCGTTGTTGAGTAAAGCGCGATCGCCGGAGGGCTCCGCTTTAGGTCTGACCCCACCCGAGTCACCGCGCATTGGCGGCGCTGTAGAAGACATGCTCTGACGTCGGGGCTCTCGCACCTCTGGAGTAGGTCTGCCGTCGAGGCGTACCGGGGCATCGGACAGACG
Organism: Limonomyces culmigenus; assembly: GCA_002233555.1. Taxonomy (NCBI): domain Eukaryota; kingdom Fungi; phylum Basidiomycota; class Agaricomycetes; order Corticiales; family Corticiaceae; genus Limonomyces; species Limonomyces culmigenus. Next base: position 101,960 of record LCTX01000228.1, on the reverse strand, counting down.
GTCGAGCAAGGACATTGATCGGACGGGAGGCTTCTCCAAGGCATCCTTGACGAGTACCGGGGTCTTCGGCTCTATCTTCACGGAGGCAGTAGAAGCCCTTCGTGGCTCGGGAGTGCTGGGAACGGTGCCACTCTGACGTGACGAACGATCACCCAGAGGAGGCGCATCAGCCAGCGAGCGAGGTTTGTCGTCTCCATTTCGACTGAGGCCTGGAGTCTTGCTGGACGGGGGAGCAAGGGTGGACGGAGAAGGCTGGGAAAGAGATGCGGAAGCGGGAGTTGGAATAGCAGCAGTGGGCACAGCAGGTGGAGCCGGAAGCACCGCCGCTTTGGCATCGTTTGACTGAGCTGGAACAGAGTCCGTGACGACAATCGACTCCTGATCCTGAGATGGCGCTGAGGCGGGAGGTGTTGCCGTTGCGGTTGACTTGATTACAGGCTGATTGACAGGAACAGTACTGGGTGTAGTCATCAGCAACGAACGGCCCTCGGGAGTGATCATATCAGGAAGTGACTTCTTGGTCCTATCAATCGGAGCCCGTGGGTCGTTCGGAGGGAACAGTCGATCTTGAGGTAGCCTACGGTCCTCAGAGAGCAGTACGGGTGGTTTCCCCTTCTTATCGCTTCTTTCTGAAGAGGATACGGAGACGGCACGCGGTACCGACGAACGCCGAGTATCATTCCCAGGAGTCACAGGATGTCTGCCGCGATCATGTGTGTCGAGATCCATTCGGTCCTCCCGAGGTCGGTGATTCCGATCGTCGGGTCTGTATCGACGCTCGTCAGCGCCAGATGTCGTTCTCGGTACGTTTCGACTCTGGTCATCAGGGCGGCGGCCTGTAGGCTCTCGCTCGTAGATCACTCGATGTTCCCAGACACCCATTCTAGACTCGGTCGAGTCACCCTTGGGTAGTCTATCATCAGATGGCGAGTTCACAGGAGTCGCCTTCGCAGAACCAGGCCGAGCGGACAGAGTTGTGGCAACCTGAGGTTTCGGGGGCAATACGGGTGCAGAGACGGATGAAGCGACTTTGTGACCGTTCGTGACGTTATTCGATGCAGGAGTGGGACGGGAAGATGAGGTCGAAGTAGCGGTCTCTTCAGAGCGGGGGATGTCAGACATGAAAGCGATTGGGGTCTTGGAAGCAGCAGCGACAGGAAGCTGAGAAGAATGAGACAGAGGGACTTGAGTATGCGACTCAGACCCGGAGACGGACGGAGCAATTGCGGACGAGGGAAGGGAGGGGATGGCGGAAGAAGGAGCGAGATTGGGGCTTGAAGGAAGCTGAAATGAAAGGTTGACTGAGTATGAGGTCATGTTCGTTTGGATACTACATACCTGGCTCGTTTCTAGACTATGAGGAGCAGGACGGGAAGACGACTGGTGCTGGTGCTGGCGCTCAACCGACGAGTGTCTTGAACTGTCCGAATCGACGACGACGGGTCTCGAAGGTGAGCCCAGAGGCTGACTCTGCGGGACTGGTTCGTATCCAGGGATCTGCTCCGGGTGCGGCCAGACCAAGTTCGAACGATGCGGGCCTCGGTACAAGCTCGAGAGCCGCTCTGGCTGCGGAACTGGGCGATAGTACGGGTGCTGGCCATTACGAATCGTGTCCTTCAGGTTCTCGAGGAGAGCCAGGTCGCGCTGGTAGCTCGTATCCGCCGCACCCTCGTTCGCGTAGAAGCTCATGGCGGAAGCGGGACGTGCGGTGTCAAAGGAATAGACAAGAGTGACGGACGTTGAATCAAGGCTCAACACAGATGATATGTGATTGGAAGGAACTTTCCAATGGATGGCGCGACTAGAAAATGTGCATGAAACGGGACGTCCGGCTTTGGCCAGTGGGACAAAGGGAGACTACTAACTTACCTCACTTTCCCACGCTTTCATTCTCTTCCTCGCTTTGGCAGGCCCGCACGGAGCCCTTTCCGTTGCGTCATCTCACGATCTGCGTTTCGGCGCGTCATTATACAGTTTTATGCCTCTTCGTCCGTCTCTTCGTTCATCTCCCTCCCCTCGTTGACGAAGACCAAGTCGTACACATCATCGATCCGCGCTACTGTGACCAGCCCCTCATCAATGATGCTTTTGACGTAGTCCTTCAATAGTCGGCGATTACCAAATAGTCCCTCGCACTGCCTGAGTTTCAGGCTGCGGAGGGGACGTTGCGCGGCTGCTCGCCGGCGCAGCCATGTAGAAAGCGTGTTCGCCACGTCCCTTCCGTAGGGTGACTCGAGGACAAGGGCATCAACCGCAGATAAGGGATCAATGGCGCACCCAAGTGCATATGTAAAGACATTCACCGCGTGGCCCTGCACAAGTAGCAACTCGGAGCGGCGCAAGATAGGATGTATCGTCTCGTGGAAGTCTTTGGGATGATCCGAGTAGTGGAAATCCAACTCACCACTGCGCATCGTTATCTCTCTCTTCCACCATAACGATCCCCGGTGTTCTGTGGTACCTAAGGAGACCTGGTGTCGCGAGTGTATGCGTTTGTCGAGAGCTAGCAACCGAAAAATCTCCTCGGTAATCTTGCATCGCAGAGGCCCAGATTCTGGGTTCGCCGCGTACGGTGAATGAGGTGGTATGGAGATAGTGCATGTCCGGCAAGGCACAAACATGCTGAACAGAAACACGGAGATCCAGTCTAGATCCACGTTTATCTCTGCAGAGACCAGGTGAGGAAGATCAATGAACGGAACAGGGAGTTTGGTCGCGTCGGTACCGGCTGTGACGTCGATTTCGCTCAGTCGAATGCACCCCTGATAAGGTCCAGAATGCACTGTGACTGATGAGATACGCGGATAAACTTACACTCGAGACACTCGAGGCTCGGAAGAAATATCTTGTGGGAAGTGAGCTGAACGTTGTACAGCACCAAGCTCATGATGGTGGATCTCGCAGTGCCTAAGAAGCCGGCGTTGAGGTCCAGCAACCAGTGTCCTGCAAATTGCCCAGGTGCGTACGTGAGGGACTGGAGACAGTGGTCTGCGCCATTCAAGAGCGAACACAAGGGTGGAAGCCCGTCTTTGGGAAGGGTGTGAAACCGGACATTGCTTGCCCTCTTCATGAAACCCCGGAGGAGACCGTCCTTCGAGCTATCTACAGGAGAGCTATATGTGATTCGCAGAGGGTGGTTTCGAGCTCGTTCGGCGCAGGCGTGCACCCACAAAGAGTTTCTGCTGAGGTCGATATACGACCACGAAGCGGGGTATGCGATGGCCAGATTGCGAAGAAAGGTACACACGCCCAAGATGTTGGTCCATCCAATTCGCTCCTTGGGCGCGTACCAGACCTCGTAATCAGAATGACTCCACGGCGCATGGTCTTGTTTCAGGAGCGTCTACTGCATTACGAGATTTAGGATGCCATGGATGACCTCTGCAGGAAGGCGGGCTAATGGGGCGAGAGCGTTGCGGCGCACTCGAAGCTCGCGGGCCTGCGCAAGGAGACGTGCGATTTCGGTCTCGATCACATCTATCTGGGCATCCAGGAAACATAGGTGTCCATTTTCCGCGACGTCGTTCCTGGCAGTCTGGTGATGGGCAGGAGGCGAGAGGAAAGCACAGCCCCCGGCGGATCCTCGCGTGTTCACAGAAGGTACTGACGTCACGATGATGGCAAGCGCGCTGGGCAATTTAGACTTTTAGTGCCTGCCCGTTGCTTTTGCCCTCGTGGTGGTCTTCCCTTCTCTTCTCCTTGGTCATGAGGGCACATACGTAACTGATGGCACTGATGCACTCGCGCTCGTATAAGAGCGAGTGTGGGGGGCTGGTCGAGGTATACGCAACCCTCGCCCGCCATGCGTGCCGCTGTCCGACTCGCGGTGCTCGTGCTGCTCCTCCTTGGACTTGCTAGTACGTGGCCCACTATCGAAGGCAGACTGGCGCCGCTCTGACCGTGCGTTCGTAGCTTGCGCACATGCGTTCCGCAACCCGATTATCCCTGGCTTCAACCCCGACCCATCGATCCAGCGCGTGGGGAAGGACTACTTCATAGTCACGTCTACGTTCGAGTGGTTCCCGGGCGTGCCCATCTACCATTCTACGGACCTGTGCGTCTTCCTTTGTGGTCCCGCATGTCGTCGGCTAAAGTAGCATGTCGCGCAGGATAAAATGGGACCTCATCGGCCATGCATTGAACAGGCCGTCGCAGTTAAACATGCGCGGGACAGCACCGAGCGGAGGTCAGTACTGTTTCTTGGAATAGACGAATCCCATGCTGAACCAGTATCCACAGGAATCTTCGCACCGGCGCTGCGTTACCACGAGGAGACCAAGACGTTTTACATGATCACGACCTTTTTCGACGTCATCAGTCCGCCGGATGTAAGTACTGCGTGCGCGAGGTCCTAACTTTATGCTGATAAGCACGTCTAGAACGTGCGACACTATTCGCCGTAACTGCTGATTGTACGGCGCTAACTTGCGTGTGGCAGGTCACGAAAACCCCGCGTTCCATGTACGTTCACACGAAGAACATTTTCGACGAGACATCGTGGAGTGACCCAATCTACGTCGAGCAGTAAGATCGCTCTCTGATACGCGTTCATTCGGCTGATCGCCATGACAGAACGGGCTTTGACCCTGACCTTTTCTGGGACAATGGTAAGGTCTACCTACTAAGCACCGCCGGCGCGGGCTTTGTCGACCCAAACTCGGGCTACTTCGCGATCTGGAAGACGGAGATCGACCTCGCAACGGGCAACTCGCTCGTTGAGTCGGAGCTGTTCCACGTCAGCACGCTTCCGCTCGACACGCCGCGCCTGGCGGAGGGTAGCCACTTGTACAAGAAGGACGGCTGGTACTACCTCATGACGGCCGAAGCTGGCACGAGCGCAGTCCACCGTGAGATGATCGCGCGTGCACGCTCAGTTGATGGCCCATGGATGGAGAACCCCAACAACCCGATCCTCTTCAATGGTGACTGTCATGTGCAAGTTTCATGCACTTCTTCTAATACATACTCGCAGGCCGTAACCTATCGCTGCCGGTCCTTGCCACGGGCCACGGCGACCTCGTGCAGACACCACACGGAGATTGGTACATGGTATTCCTCGCCATGCGTCCGCAGAACCCGCGCAACGCCTCCGGCGCCAACCAGCTCGGGCGCGAAACATTCCTCTCGCCAGTCACATGGCAGGACGGCTGGCCGGTCGTCAACCACGGGAAACCGATCACGCTCGAGATGCCAGGCCTCTATGACCTTGCGCGGCCCCAGCAATGGCGGGACGACTTCCACGGTAAACTCGCGGACAAAGGCTACTACACGGCACGCACGCCGTACAAGCCATTCACGAACCTGACCGCACGTCCTGGGTGGCTCCGCCTGCGCGGGAACCCGTACACGCTCTCCGACCGCGACACGCCCGCGGCCATGTTCCGAAAGCAGGTCGACCTCGAGACGGTGTGGAGCACTTCACTCGACTTCAAGCCGACGACGACGATGCACGAGGCGGGCGCCACAGTGTATCTGTCCATCTGGTACCATCACGAGATTGCGGTTATGCTGGTACGCTTTCGGCTACAGGAGCCATGTCTGCCACGAGCCTGCTGACACACCCCGCCAGCACCCGAACAACACCGCGCAGCGCGTCGTGGTCTCCAAGACGCGCACGGGGCCGGACGCAACGCTCGAGCAGACGTACCACAACATCTCGAGCACGGGCACTGTGAATCTCTACATCAAGGCTGAGCGCGACCAGTACTCGCTCGGGTTCGCGGAGGCGGGCAGGCCCACGCACTACGTCGCGACGATCGCGAACGAGTGGCTGCAGGTGGGCGGTGCTCCTGCTGTGCGGGAGCTGTGAGCGTGTGCTGATCCAAGCTCCATCAGGCGTTCCCTGCAGGACAGCAAGTCTTCACCGGCACGTTCTTCGGTGTGTACGCGACGGGAAACATGCTTCCAATGCTGGTCCCTGCGGTGAGTGCGACTTTGTGTGTAGCGGCAGCAAGGCTGACGGCCTCCATTCGTTTACCAGGACTTCGACTTTGTCCAGACGGATCTGCTACAGGATGTGGCGTGAACGTAAGAGCGGCGATCTGTTGGACCATGGGTCAGACGTCAAAAGCAAGCGTACTTGTACAATTAAAGTTGCGAGAAGATCATCATTGTGTTGCAAGCTACAGATCTGACCTTCAGGATCCTCCTTCCGTTCTTTGGCTGCCTCATCACATACCAGTTTTATTGGGATCCGGCCAGATACGTTGGCGAGGAGCCCTTCAAACTACTGAAGGAACAGCTCACATAATGCGCCATCAAGCTCAAGCAGTACCAGATTGAGCCGCTTGATCGTGACAACCTCAACCTCAGCTTGTATCGCTTCGAACATAGATAGCCGGGTCGTCAGCAGCCGAGCCAGCGCGATCAACAAACGCCAACCAGCCAGTTCTCGTCTCTCCCTCTTCCGACCCTCTAACGAACGACAATAGCGCAAATGGTACAGTTGGACATATTCACCATCTAGAGCATCTCCCTGACTGCGTTCAGTCCACATCCATCTCCGTCGGGCCCTCTGCGGGTGCGGGTGCCTCTTCACCCTCTGCCTTCTTCTCCGTCTTCGGCGCCTCCTGCGGTGGGGGCGGCGCGTCGGAGGTGGTGGTCGGCGCCTTGGGCTTCGGCTTGGAGAGGAGGGGAACGGCAAAGTAGATGATCTCGTCCTTGCGCTTGAGCATCTCGGCCGAGGTCAACACTGGGTTGACGTTCTTCGGGCGCTCCGACTGGCGCACGGCCTGGTCCTCGAGCCACTTTTGTATCGTCGCACACTTCTCGACAATCTTCTCCTTGTCCGCGGCGTCGATGTGCGAGTAACGCTCGTCGCCGCCAGTCGCGTGACCCATGTAGGTGTTGATCGTCTCGCGGAGCTGGGCGGTGACGCCCTGGCGCTCCTGCGCCTCACGGTAGCGGCTGGAGATGGGGTCGCCGAGGGCCTTGAGCGCGTCGAGCTTCTCGACGTAGAGCGACTTTGTCGCGTCCTCGCCCTCCTCGGTGTACAGCCAGTCCTCGGCCTCGGACAGCTTGGCGAGCAGCTCCGACTTCTCGGCCTCCTGCACGTACGCGGCGTAGCGCTCGTCGAGCTTGCCGCGCATGTCGTACACGTACTCCTCGAGCGCGTTCTTGCGGTCCTCGGTGTCCGTGACGAGCTTGTCGGCGGTGTGCATCTCCGCCTCGAGGGAGGTGTAGCGGTCGATGACGGACGCGTCGAGGGACGAGTAGCCCGCGACGAACGCGACGTCCTTCTTGTGCACGACCCGCTTCTTCTTGGCTGCGGCGGGCTCGGCGCCGTCGACCTCCATCGCGGGCTGCTCCTCCTTCTCCTCGACGGTCTCGGTATAGGCGTTCTCGAATGAGAAGATGCCGTGCGTGTTCACGCGGACCTTGACCTTGATGGTCGCCTGGTCCGCGCCGGGCGCGATCTCGACCTTCTTGGCGGCGAAGCGGCCAATCCAAGGGTTCGCTGAGCCTGGCAGGCTCTCGGGTTGCGCGTACACGGCCTCGAGGTCAAACGCGTCCTTGCGGTAGAACGTGAGGACCTTTGTGCTCGGGATGGGGTGGCCGGCCGTGTACGCCTCGAGCGTCGTCTCGTCGTCGTCACCGGGCACGGGTGTCCACTGGAGCTTGATGGGGTACGCGGTGATGTCGTTGATTGCAAAGTCCTTGACCTTGAAGACGGGCGAGAGCATGGCGCATGCGAACGTCGCGCCACGCGAGACGGCCTCGTCCTGGTTGAGTGTGGAGGAGAGCGTCTTGCCAGGGAGCGCCTGCTGGATGCGCGCGCGGACCGCGGGCACACGCGTGCTGCCGCCGACGAGCTCGACCGCGTCGATCTCCTCAAGCGTGAGGCCCGACTCGCGGAGCGCGACCTCGATCGGGACCGGGATGCGCGCGAGCACGCCCGCGACGAGCTCCTCGAGCTGATCGCGGCTGAGCTTGCTGGCGGCGTCGACGTCGTTCATGATGCTCTCGACGTTGAGCGGCGCGTCCGAGTTGGCAGACAGCACCTTCTTCAGCTTCTCGCACGCGGCCTGGAGGCGGAACGTCGCCTTGGGGTTGGCGAGCACGTCGATCTTGTACTTCTCCTTGAACTCGGTCGAGAAGTGCGTGACGAGCGCGTAGTCGATGTCGCGCCCGCCGAGGTTGCGGTCGAACGCGGTGGACTTGACGACGAGCTTGCCCTTGGAGAAGGCGACGACGGCGACGGACGTGGTCGAGTGCCCGACGTCGATGAAGACGACGTTCCGCGGGCTCTCGTCCTCGGGCAGGTCCGCCTTGGTGATGCCCCAGCCGAGCGCGACCGCCGCGTAGTCGTTGATGAGCCGGAGCGGGTTCAGGCCCGCGATGTGCGCCGCGTCCATGAGCGCCCGGCGCTGGATGTCCGTGTACCAGCCCGGCACCGCGATCACGACGTCGGACACGTTCGACTTGATCTCGGCAGAGGTGATGTCGCGCAGCTTGCCAAAGTACGCCGCGACGAGCTGTGTGGCCGTGAACTTGTGCGTCTCGCCGGTGTACTTGACCTGGCCGACACGTCAGAAACTGGCGTCTCCGCCCAGATCGCGCGCTACACACCTCGGCACCGACGGTGCCGTCAATGTCGACGAGGTTGGTGGTCAAGAACTTCTTCTCGACCTCCTGCACATCCTGGTCGTTAAGCGTGCGGCCGATCAGGCGCTTGAGCGAGCCGATCGTGTTCCGGAAGTTCGACGTCTCCTGCGTCTTGGCCGCCTCGCCGAGTGCGCGCTGCTTCGCGCCGAAGGCGACGAGAGATCTGCGGTAGAAGAGCGTGCTCAGCCCAGATCCTCGGACACGGTACGAGCACACGCACGGAGTTTGACGGTTCGAGGCTTCATTTGTGATGATGTCCACACCGCGCTTGCGGGCAACACCGATCTGCACACGCACACAGTCCGTCAATCACTAGCCTCTTTGTCCTACACCGCACACGATCGCACCTTGCTGTGCAGCGAGCCAAAGTCGATTCCGACGACGGACATGGCGGGCTCGTGACAAAAGTGTGAAAGGGAAAGGGTAGAGAGAGAGGAGAGGAGAACAGGCAGTACGGCCGCGAGGGAAAGGTGTGCGCCACAAAAACGCGGCGGCAGATAAAAAAGAAGAGCCGATCTTCCGCGCAAGTTCTGGACGCTTCCAGCGCGTTCCCGGCGTCTAACGGCGACTGATGGCTATTTGTTCCTTATTCGTATTCGGCATAAGTATAGATGCGTGAAACGAGAGTATGGGGGTATGCGATGACGATGCGGATGCGGGACACAGATGAGGGGGCTATTACACAGTCCGAAGATCAAGCTGAACGGTCGGGCCGGCTTAGCGCGCATACCCGCCCGGAGCGGCATATCCATCGCTATTGGTGCCGCCATGGTTGCCGCCGCCGTACGGCGACCCACCAGCGAAGGGGTTATGTGCCGGTCCGTCAGAGTAGAGACCCGGCGGTGGCGCAGACGCCAGCTTTTCTGACGACGCAGATGCCCCCTTGTTGTCCATCGCCGCCGTAGCCTGCGACGGGTCGCCGATACCGGCACGGGTACCCCAACCAGTCTACACATGTCATCAGTGAAGAAGCCCTCAAAGTGGATGTAAACACAGCGTACCTCGTGCAGCGTCAGGAGCGCGTAGACCTTCATGATGGAAAAGTAGTAGCCAAAAGCGATGAAGGCAGGCACGTAGATGATGTCCTGCGGCCGCCACCAGAGATGCGGGAGGAGCTTGGCCGTGCGGGTTGCGGTGAGCCAGACCATGTACGAGAGGATGACGTTCCACCAGGGGAGGTGGAAGCCGCCGTTCTCGACGGGCTTCGTGCTCTTGTACACGACGACGGCGACGAGGCAGGGCCCGAGGAGGAGCGTGAACGGGTTGAAGAGCTTGTCGACCATCGTGTACGCGACGTAGGGGTGCGATGTCCAGATATAGCGCTCCATGAAGAGCGAGCGGAGGTCCGAGCGCCACGTGTTGCGCGTCCAGCGGAGCACCTGCTTGAGGAACCGCCAGTTCGGCTTCATCGTCGAGAGCAGCTCGGCCTCGGGGCAGCACTGCACGTACGTGGCCCACCCGTGCGAGATCATCCAGCGGGTGAGGAACTTGTCGTCGCCCGAGTTGAGGTGGTACTTGCCGAGCCAGTAGTCGTGCGTGAAGCCGTGCAGGAACTCGGGGTCCTTCAGGATCACCGTCCGGTACGCGGCGGTGCGGCCCGAGAGGCACGGCAGCCCGCCGTCGATGTGCGTGCTCGACGAGATCTCGATGTTCCGGATCGTGAGCCGGAAGGCGGCGAGGATCTCCCAGACTGTGAACTTCTCGCCGCACGGCTGCACGCGCTGGCCCGTGCCGACGCCGCCGACCTTCTGGTCCTCGAAGCACGCGAGCGTGTACGGCAGCAGCGTCGGCGGCCAGATCGCGTCGTCGTCCGCGAACACGATGATGTCCGTGCTCGTGGCCTTGATGCCGTGCGACATCTGCAGCCGCTTGTTCGCGAATGGGACGGTGAGCACGCGGATGCGCTCGGGGTCGACCGCGTTCGCGAGGTCCTGGAGCGGGCCCGCCATCTTCTCCTCGGTGACGATGATGATCTCCTTGGGCTTGCCGACGAGCCACGAGTGCGCGGCCTCCTTGAACTCCTCACCGGCGTCGATGGTGGGCACGATGATCGTCACATCCTCCGAGGCGATGTACGTCGGGTTCTGCGGCAGCGGCACGGGCTTGTAGGCGGACCATGCGAGGAGACGGATGCAATACCAGAGGTAGCGGTAGAATCTGGATCTCGACGTCAGCCCGGAGGAGGGACCGCCAGCAGCAGCACGCTCACCCAATGACCCCAAAAGGTATAACTGAGACACAACAAGCCCTCGTCAGCGGTGCCCAGCGTCGCCGAAGATGAGCACACTCACAAACAGGGAACTTGTCCGCGGTGAGATATAGCATGATAGGAAAGGGAGGGACCCCGCGGCCGAGGGGTATGCGAGTGAAGGGGGCCGCTGTCTATGCTTTCACGGCCAAGCCGGGCGACACGGCGGGCGAGGCGGCAGGGGAGGCGAAGACCGTCGAGGTTGCTGTGAGAGTCGACTTGGACTGTCGGTTGCCGCGGTGTCGGCCTCCGTGCCAGGCGCTTCGGCGGAGTTTGAAGTGCATGACGTCCGATTAGCGCGGCCGGCCTCCGTTTCAGAATCGACACATGCTCATCATGCTGACATTTGACCTTGTTCCGTACCTAGATGAAATACATATCCGCAAGGGGAAGTAGAACGCAGCTTGACGCGAAAGGCTCAGACGCAACTTCAAACATCTCCAAATGAGGTCATCAAAACAGCCAAGGCGTTGCGGCGCTTGGCATCTCACAGGCGGGTTACTCGGCCCGAAGAGGCAAGAATAGAAAGAAAACAGTATTACAGCAGCTTATGTTTATAGCACACGCATATCCATCAGAAGCCCTCGACGGGCATGTTCCACGACCAGCGGTCCTCAAGGTAGCCGTTCGCCGTGTCCTCGAGCACGATCTCGTTCCGCTTGGACACGTACACCTGTCGCGCATCAGCCCTCGCGCCCTCGGAACGCACGCGCAAGCGACTCACCGCGCGGTCGGTGACCTTCTGCCGTAGCGCCGCGATCTGCTCGACCTCGATCGGGCCCTCGAGGAGCTCGGAGAGCTCCTCGACCGCGCGCTCGAGGTCGCGCTGGTTGTCCTCGAACAGCTCCTTCTCGTTCCCGAGCACGAGGTAGAACGCCATCGCGTACGTCCACTTGAGCGTCGCGCGGCACCGGATCACCTCGTCCACCGCCTTCTTCATGAACTGGACCTCGATCCACGTGAGTGCGGACGAGACCTGCATCGCCTCCATCTTCTGCTCGGTCTTTGCGTACAGCTCGAGCGAGAGCTTGGCGGACTGCTCGTGGTTCGCCCATCGGTTGTAGTACTGCGGCGGGTGAGTGAGCAGTCGAGCATCGGAAGGAGAGACGAACGTGGAGGTAGCGCTCGAGCGAGGCACGGCTCTTCGACTGCGCATCCCGCGCGTCGATGCCCGCCTTCTCGTCGAACCGGTTGCACGAGTACCAGGACGATCCATGCTCGGACCACGGGCCCATGCACACCCAGCAGAACTCCCATTTGCACTTCTTGCATGTCATGTGGCTGCCGCATGCGTCAGCCGCCCGCCCCGCACACTCTGCGGCGCACGCACTTGCAGCCGCCGTTCTTCTCGATCGTGCTGTTGCACTTTGTGCACTCCTTCGTGTTCGTCTTGATCCAGTTCGCCGTCTCGCTGTCGTCCGCGCACTTGCGCAGCCACATCCTTGCCACCGCGCACACGCACGGGCGGTGGTCGCCCTCGACGTCGCACCCGAAGCAGAACACATGGCTCGGGTCCGCGCCGCACACGACCGTGGGCACCTGCGTCGCGAGGCTCGCGCGCGTCGCCGCCGCGCCGCACGCGACCGTGTGCGTGCAGCTCGGGTACGGGCAGAACTTGAGCGCGCGCTTGCTGGCGACATAGTCGCGCACGAGCAGCTCGGCGAAGCGCGCGAGCGCCGCGCCGTCGCCCGCGAGCGCGGCGCGGACGTGCGCGTCCGGCGCGACGACGCCGCAGCCCTCGGCCATGCAGCGCAGGACGTGCTCGCCCTCGGCGCGGATCTTCGCGCCCGCGTACTCGCGCCAGCAGCCCGTGCAGAAGCGGTGGCCGCAGCCCAGCGCGAGCGTCTCGCGCGCGGTGTCGTCGAAGCAGATCGGGCACAGGAATGTGTCTGTAGGCTTGGGCGAGCCGCGGCCGCCCCCCGCGGCGGTCGTGGAGCTGCGATGGCCCGACGGCGCGCGACGCGTCGTCCGCCGCGGGCCGACGCCCGAGTCCGGCTTGGCGACGGGCGCGCAGATGCCCGCGGCGACGTTGATCGCGTCCGTGTTCTCCATGTACTTGTCCACCAGCTTCTCCTTGTTCCACTGCATGTGGCGGAGGAGGAGCGACGCCGTGCTGTCCTGTGGATCACTGGGGGTGAGGATCGTATATGCCAGAGTATGAGAATGTCACGTACATCGACACCGAGGATGCCGGAGATGTACTCGACGTCGTCTTGCATCATCTTCTCGACGGCCTGCTGGGTGAGGTCCGTGTGTGGGACCTCGTAGCTCTTGTGGGCAGCGGCGGCGGCGGGCTTGACGGTGAACGCGCCGTCGTCCTCAGACATCTCGGCGTCGCTCGTGTCCTGGTCGTCGACGGCCATCTCGTCGTCCTCGTCCTCGAGCAGCTCGTCGTCGCTGTACTCGTAGTCGGACATTGTGGTGGGCGTGGGCGTGGGTGGGATGGGGGTTGCGGTACAAGGGAAGCGCTGCCTAATCTGGCTCGGTCAGCGCGGGTGATGGGTGGGCCGGGGTTGTAGTGTACGACTATAAGTACTCGAGCAGGCGGCTACAAGGCAGGGACAAAAGGGCAGTGTATGAGCGCTCGTTGCGGTGTGAGGACAAGCGGCAGTGCGGCGCGCGCGTTGACCGCACGCGACCCGACTCACGGCCCGCATGACGCAGTGCACCGGTTGCCGCGGAGTCAGCCGATCCTCAAGTAAGCAACGAGTAAGAGTAGTTACGTAGTCCTAAAATTCAACATGTAGTTCCCATCCAAGCACATGTGCACACTCCTGTATCCGCAACCCGATGAGGTCAAGGGACAGACGCAAAGTGTGGCGCAGCAGAGCTTCGGTTCTGTGACTCGCCCAAGGCTCGCCAAAATCTAGCAGAGATGCTGCTGCTATCCAGATCGCCCCTCCTCTTCCGCTCCCTGCGTCCTCGCAGCGCACTCCGAACACCCCTCCTCGCCCCGCTACACGTCGTCCGCGCCATGGCGTCCGAGGCCGCGCCGACACACACCGACCCGGTGACGGGCGAGCTCGTGTCCAAGACGTGCGTCCGCAGATGTGCTGGGACGCGTTGCAGAACCTGATCGGCTAGTCAGCGAGCTCAAGCGCAGACAGAAGGAGCGCGAGAAGGCGGCCAAGAAGGCTGAAAAGGCGGCCGCCCAGCCCGCCCCCGCTGCCAACGCAGCAGCGCCGGCAGGCCCGAACGAGGATGACCTGAGTCCGAACGTACGTCCCCCATTCCCCTCCCCAACCCGCATCTGACACACACTCCCCAGCAATACTACGAGATGCGCTCGCGCACGATCCGCACCCTCCGCGACACGCTCGACCCCAACCCGTACCCACACAAGTTCCACGTGACGACGTCGCTCCCACATTACATTGAGGAGTATGGTAAGGAGGGCAAGGTCACGGATGGCCAGAAGCTCGACGGCCCCGAGATCAGCCTCGCGGGCCGCATCCACAACATCCGGGCCGCGGGCCAGAAGATGCGGTTCTACGACCTGCACGCCGAGGGCACGAAGGTCCAGATAATGGCGACCCTGCAGTCCGTATCGCTTGCAGTCCTCTCTTCTCGACCCTGATTCCCAATTAGGGACGCCACGGACCAGGACGCGTTCATCCGCACGCACGAGCTCTTCAAGCGCGGCGACATCGTCGGCGTCACGGGCGTGCCGTCGCGCACGAAGAAGGGCGAGCTCTCGATCTCACCCCGCAGCATGGTCCTGCTCGCGCCGAACCTGCACCAGCTGCCGTCCGCGCACTTCGGGCTCAAGGACCAGGAGACGCGGTACCGGAAGCGGTACCTGGACCTGATGCTCTCCGACGAGTCGCGCACGCTCTTCGTCACGCGCTCGCGGATCATCAACTACATGCGGCGGTTCCTAGACAACCTCGGCTTCCTCGAGGTCGAGACGCCGATGATGTCGCTCGTGGCCGGCGGCGCGACGGCCAAGCCGTTCGTGACGCACCACAACGACCTGGACCTGGACCTGTACCTGCGCATCGCGCCCGAGCTGTACCTGAAGCAGCTCGTCGTCGGCGGCCTCGACCGCGTGTACGAGATCGGGCGCGTGTTCCGGAACGAGGGCATCGACCTCACGCACAACCCCGAGTTCAGCATCTGCGAGTTCTACATGGCGTACGCGGACATGTACGACATCATGGACATGACCGAGGCGCTCGTCGAGGGCCTCGTCAAGCACCTCACCGGCGGCGCCACCACGCTGCAGTTCCACCCCGACGGCCGCGACAAGGAGCGCGTGTACGAACTCGAGTTCAAGCGCCCCTGGAAGCGCTACGACATGATCGAGACGCTCGAGGAGAAGCTCGGCGTGAAGTTCCCGCCGAGCAACACGCTCCACACGGACGAGACGAACGTGTTCCTCCGCGAGCTCTGCAAGAAGCACAACGTCGACTGCAGCGAGCCGCGCACGAACGCGCGCCTGCTCGACAAGCTCGTCGGCGAGTTCATCGAGCCGCTCTGCATCTCCCCGGCGTTCATCGGTTTGTCCCTCCTCTACTCTCTCGCTATTCTTACTCACTCCACGCAGTCGGGCACCCGCAGGTCATGTCCCCGCTCGCCAAGTGGCACCGGAGCCGGCCGGGCCTGTGCGAGCGCTTCGAGGGTTTCCTCTGCGGCAAGGAGATCTGCAACGCGTACACGGAGCTGAACGACCCGTTCGAGCAGCGCGCGCGCTTCGAGGAGCAGGTCCGCCAGAAGGCCCAGGGCGATGACGAGGCCCAGGACGTCGACGAGACCTTCATCGACGCGCTCGAGCACGGCCTCCCGCCCACCGGCGGGTGGGGCATGGGCATCGACCGCCTCGTCATGTTCCTCACCGATTCGACGAGTGCGTCCTGCGTTCGTCGTGTTCGGCTGCCCTGTCTGACTCACGCACGCAGACATTAAGGAGGTCCTGCTCTTCCCCGCAATGAAGCCGATCGACACCGCGACGAACGTCCAGGCCGCGCAGCCGGGGCCAGGCGGACAGGTGTAGACCACAGCACGATGGAAAACTCTGTAAAATACTGCCCGCCGATGCATACATTACGCAACCTAATAGTCCGAGCCATACATCCCTTGCATCGAGGGATCCGATTGCCGTGGCCCTTCGGCTAGCGGCGCCTTGAGCCCGGCGGCCTAAGCCTTCACCGGCGCTGCGTCTGCCTGTGCCTTCGAGATGTTGTACCGTACGTTCTTGCGGTACCGCTCCGTCAGCGATGCGGCGGCGCGGATGCCCTCATTTGCCCGGTACAGATCCTCGATGCAGTGGTTGGCCTCGTTCATGAGCTCGAGCGTCTTGGACTGCGTTGGGAGTTGGAAGGCGACCGACGATCGAAGACCGAGCTCACTGACCACGTTCTTGTTGATGCGCTCGAGCAGGACGGTCTGCCGTTCCTCGTGTGGGTTCCGGATGTTATCCACCGCCATCGGTGCGAGTTGAGGGGAGAGGGAAAGGGTGGATTGGGCACGTGCGCCGCTGCCGACGACGCGGAATGTGGAGTGGCGCTCGGCCTCTTGTCCTTCTCCGCCATGCCGCTTTCCTCGTCATCGTCCATAGAGGATATTGACATCCAGATTCTCTTTCTCGAGACCCAGCTAGCTCATCTCAGGCGACGAAGAAATGCTTTCGCTCCCATCTGCTCTCTCCCAGCCGAGATTCTGCGCCAAATTTTCCATCAGATCCAGTTCAACTCAACTCGCGGATACGGCCAGGGTGGTGCAGGTCATTTTAGCTACTACAAGACGTGGTACACGGCCATTTGGGCGTGCTCGCGGTTCTGGCTTGTCTCCAAGCGCGCACCCTCGCTATGGAACATACTCGACTTCGGCAAAGTCTCAGCCGCGTGGGCACATCTGTGTGTGAAACTGGTGAGAAACTCGCCTCTGCACATCAAAAATCCGACGGAGGAGGAGTTTCCTCTCATTCGTCGTTCGTCTTCGGCTCAACTGGAAGGGGCTTCAGTTGCCTGTGCAAATAGACTGGCACCCGATCTTCGCGTGCTTCGGCTCAAGTCGCGCAAAAACTCATCCTTCGAGGTGACGCCGGCACTTCTCGGAGGTGGGCAAAACACCCTTGTAGAGCTGCTGCTTGACGGGACTTCACTGTCCTTGCTAGGCGCGCCTCCGATGGGCCACCTGCGTCACCTGCAGCTAGACCGAATCTATTCCCGTGCGAGCCTGGAGGCGCTGATCCAGCTCTTCGACCATACCCCATGCCAAGAGATCCTCCACCTGCAATATATGTACCTCACTGACAGGCTCAAGTCTATCGATCCTATGCTGGTACTCGCTGTCCCTCGGCGCGTCCGACTGCCTGCTTTACAAACCCTGGTCATCCAAGACACACTTGCCGAGACTAGTGCTATGCTTCGCCTGCTCCCGGCTCCAAGCCGACACTTTAGCGTTACTGTCGAAAACGACTCGGCGCCGTTTACTAGGAACCACCATGCGATCTTGGAGGCGTACTCTCGGTTTGTGGCCACGACGAAGAACCGCAAAACATCGCCCACAGCCGAGATCAGAGTGCAGAGCGGACGGTACAGTGAAGTGGTGTTCGGCTCAGCTCCCGCGCAAGGAGCGCCTCTAGACGGGCGCTGCTTAGCTGTGGTTGCCTTTCTGAATTTCACATACTTGGCTCAAGAAATGTACTCGCATCCTATGCTAGACGCTGCAATCACCAAGCTGACATGCGACCATGGCGCGGGCCTCGCTCAAGAAGCGAAGTTCCTCCCCAACCTTCGCACTCTGGTGCTGCAACAGTGGACGGCGAAGGACGGCTCCGACGCCAAACATTCAGGATGGTTACAAGCGCGGGCTCGGGCCGGCCTGATTCAGAACGTTCGCTTTGAGAGGTGTAATGAAACGGTCAGGCCGTTTGCTCAGTGGTTGATCGAGGAGGGTTTGGTTATGACGACAACGTGGATTGGCCGACTAAGTGCTGGGCTATAGATTTGACACTGTCGACGAAGCGAAGCGAGCAGTGGTCGGACCAGATGGCGTGCACTACATGTATGAACCAAAACAAAGCACACGCACAATACATGTCCAGGTGTGCAGAGCAGAAATACATACTTCCGTTAAATAGTGTCAATCATGTGAGGAGAACGCAGATGACGACGCCGCCGACGACGCCGCCCGCGAGAGCGCCGCCTTCTCCGGGTACGCCGGCCCAAACTTGCGATCTCCAGCCCCGCGGGGCGCGGCGTCGAGCCACTGGCTGCCCTCGAGCTTGCCATACGCGGGCGGCGCGCTGACGCCGTACCCGCCGCCCTCGTACAAACCATCGAACTCGGCGGAGCGCGGCGACGGGTTGCTGAACGGGTTCACGATCAGCTGGTTCGGGCTCAGGAACGAGAGGTCCCCGCCGCCGATCCGGCTCTCGCGGACGTGAATGACCTGCACGCCCGCGCGGCGCCGGCGGCGCGTGCGCAGGCGCAGCGCAGCGTACCAGAGCGCGGTGCCCGCGAGCGCGAGGAGGATGAGCACGAGCACGGCGACGAGCGCGCCGACGAGCGGGCTGCGCTTGCGAGCGGCGGGAGCAGAGGTGGAAGATGTTGTGGAGGACGCCACGGTGTCCGAAGCGGAGGCGGAAGGGGCGGAGGTGGTGGAGACGGACGCGGCGGCGGCGATGTAGCGCGAGACGACGGCGTAGTCCAGGTCGAGGTACAGGCTCGGGTCGTTCCCCAGGTTCTGCACAGTCAAGGTGTGGTTCGTGTCCGGGAGGCGATCAAAGCGGTACTGCACAGATCCGCATCAGCAACGGAGAGCGCAGAAACCCTATCTGGATACGTACGAGCAGTGTCTGTGCGCGGAACTCAGGGGCAGTACCGTTCAGCACAATGGGCTTCGCGCCGTCGAGGGAGACGGAGAAGGCGCTGTGGTTCGAGGACGTCGCCCCGTAGAGGCTGATCGCGTTGCCGGTGAAGAAGACCTGGGCGCCGCCGTTGGCCGCGTTCGTCGAGCTGACGGCCGCCAGTTAAGACACGCATGCGCAGAGGCGCGGAGAGACCAGCACCCACTGCATCGTGTTGTTCTCGTAGTACTGCGAGTACTGGTTCTGGTCCGTGCTCCAGAAGTTCTCGTACACGAACGCAGACGACGTGTCGTCGAGCACGGTATCCTGCGAGACGGTGCTATCGCCCCCATCAGCGCTCGACTTCACATTCCCCCATCGTCCACACTCACCTCGCATCGTTGTCCCCGGTGGTGATCACAGCATAATCAAGATCCACGAACCCCGGCGCGCCGGCGTTGCTAAGCGTGACGGTATGCTGTCCGTACGGCAGGCTCCCATTCCCATACAGCAGCTGCTCGAACACGTCCGGCGTCGCGGCCCCATTGCCGACGAACGGCGGGTTCTGCCCGATCTGCACGCTGTACGCGCCGTGATTGGAGCGGCGCGCGCCGTAGAGGAAGACGCCCGTGCCGTTGAACGTCAGCGTCGCGCTTGCGTTCTGTGCGCGCTTGTGTGAGTCGCGTGTGGGGAGTGCGGGGAGGGGGGAGACGCACGGCAGACTGCGTGGCGTGGAAGGTGTGGTTCGCGTACTGCGCGAACGAGGGGTCGGCCGGTGCGCTGTCGACCCACGCGCCGGCGTAGGCGATGAGCGGGCTCGCGTCGTCGACTGGATCGCGCGTCAGCTCCTAGATCGCATCTTTCGTCAACTGACGCAACGCACTCGTGAGGTTGAATGCGGGCATGGGTATCAAAAGGGGGTGAAAGAACGGGAAGGGGCAAGCGAGCGTGAGGCGAAAGGAGAGCAAGGCAAGGCGCGTGCGCCGCGGTAGGCGAAGGAGAACAACGGCGGACTTGTAGAAGCAAATTCTAGGAGCAGAGACAGCACCGTGCTCTGGCCGAGGCGGGGCGTCGTTGCTGCGCTTTGCAGATCGCCCGCGCATCATGCGGTCGTGGTCTCGGCGCGCTTCTTGCCCCATACGGACTGTGCACAAGCCAGCGGCGAGAGCTATGCATAGGCTCTAAACATAACGACGAGCCGAGGCCGAACACAAGAATAGCTCGATGGGGCAGGAGGACGAGGAAAGAGACATAAAGTGGCGCATGTCGTCCGATCATGCTCCGGAAGAATATGGGCGGGATCAGACATATGTGGCGATTGGCAAATCCCCACGGGGTTGGTCGTGTGCGCTTGGTCGAGGCGGGAAATGCATTCAAATGAGGTGAAACTCTCTGTTTCGTGTATAGAGAGCGAGTGGTGCGCAACGTCTGGACATGGTGCACGTAGCAAGTCAACGGACGCGACTCCCGTAAGTCTCGCGGCGGCGTCGCAACTCTGGATTGTACTAGTGCAGGCCATGGAGAGCAGCGGGCACGGCATTGGATAGGGTATTCTACGTCCGCATTACATCCAGCACAGATAGCAACATAGCAAGCAAGAGACAGACAAACAGGCGGAGATCTCAGAGGAGGACGAGCCCGGACTCCTGCAGGTGCTTCTTCATGATCGAGTCGTTCACGCTGATGATGATCCTGCGCGAATCCACGATATCGAGCATGCTGCTGAACTGGACGTACAGCGGCCTCTTCCCCGGATCCTTGCGCTTCTGGACCTGGACAAAGTGGCCGCGGAAGTACTGCGCGGCGTCCTCGAACGTGTTCGGGCGATCGCCGTAGCTCGTCACGAACTTCCTTACACGCACGCCACTCTCGAGCTTGCGGCGGAGGACGTCGACCTTGTTGAGAAGCAGCACGAGCGCGGCGCGCGCGAGCAGCGCGTTCGTGCACACGGCCGTCCACAGCTGCAGGCTGTCGTCGATCCGGTTCACGCGCGCGTCCTCCTCGAGGTACTGGTCGTACGCAGACACGGGTGCGAGGAAGATGATGGCTGTCGCGTCGTCGAAGAACGGGATCCACGACGGGCGCTGCCCGCGCTGCGGGGCATGTTAGTTAGTAGGGAGAGGGAGGAGGGAGGGGACGGACCGCGCCGCCGACGTCGTAGAGCGTCCACGAGTAGCGCGTCACGCCGTGGCCGATGTCGAAGGTGTGCTCCGCGATGCCGAGCGTCTGGAGGCGCACGGCCAGGATGTCCTCTGTCGCCCATCAGCTCCCGGTGTCCCACAGTCCTGCAAGCACACACTAACCATTCGTCGGGAGGTACCCCTTCACCGCGATCCTCGGTATATTATCCAGAAAGAACGCCGCGCTCTCCTCGAGCGGGATCGTCCCCATCCTGTGCAAATTCCTCACGACGGGGTGCGCCCACAGCGCCCCAAGCGCCTCCGCGCCCGCCTCGAGCAGCCTTGCCGCCGCCGCGCACGCGGCCGTCCCCGGTGGCACGCTCGCGCGCGCGGGGCGCGCGAACAGCGCCTGCCAGTCCGCGCGCACGAACGCGCCGCGCGGGGTCGCCACGCCGCCCGCGAGCTCCGCCGCAAGCGCGGGCTCCAACGCCAGCAACGCCCCCACGCTCCCGCGCACGGGCTGCAGGTCCGGCGGCCAGAGCGCGCCCAGGGACGCCGGGGCGGTGGGCGGCGGCGTGGGCGGGGTGGCGATGGCCGCGAGCTCGGCGTCGAGCGTCGCCACCAACGCACGTAGCCCGCCGAGCAGGTTCGCGTACACGACTGCGCGCCATGCGGGCCGCTCGACGTCGAGCGACTTGGACGAGTAGCACAGCTGGAACTGCTTGCGCAGCGTCGACTTGCCTATTCGCCGTCAGCCGCGCGTGGAAGGGCGGCGGGGGCGCACGCACCGGACTCGGCCTGCCCGAGCAGCATGACTGCCAGGCCACGGCGCCATCAGCGCGCGTCGGCGGCGACGGCGGGGGACGCACCCTTGATCTCGGGCCGGCCCTGCTGCCTGCGCTTCATGGCCTCATAGTCCCGCTGCCTTTCATCAGCCCCCACCCACTCTCAGCTACACACAGCACCCGGACCTTGAGGCCCTCGTCGATGAGGGCGCTGATCTTGCGCGCGTCCGGGCTCGCAGCGGGCATCGCGGGGGGCAGGCTGCGCGCGCGCGCACCCCGCGCGTAGGAGGCGCATATCCATCAGCGCGCCCCGGCCCACTTCGTCCCGGGCGCCCGCCGACCGCATCACGCCCGCCCGACGATCCGTTGCAATGGTTCTCCGAACAGCGCGCCACTCGTCCGTTGCACCGGGGAACCCGATGTGGTCCTGCCGACTTGTGGATCGCAGCGATCGTGCTGCAAGACAAAAGCCATGGCGTGCGTCATCATGAGGGGGCTGCTCCGGGATCGCGGCGGAGGACGGCGAGGCACGCGTCCATTAGATTGCAATTGATGCGACGATCACCAGCCCGTTCATTTCCACATTGTGGCTGGCGAGATAGGCGCCTCCAGGCGATGGAGATACCGACACGTCTGCAAAAGATAGTATAGCGAGCAAGGGAGCCGTATCAATGCTAAATCTAGACTGTCGGAAATCTGGAAAAGCGCCGGTCACGGTGGTCACCGCATGTCACCAATGTCAGCAACCAAAAGTGCTGGTCAAGCTATGGCACATGGTTAATCTATAACCTTCCTCAAGTTCCATCCACACATTGCCATTTATATGTAGGCAGTAACTGGGTAGAGTGCAGGAGTGAAAAACGTAGGAGATTGTCGTCACAGACAAACTGAGAACGTGACGCCACACTTGCTTGTCTTCCCTATCCCTCCACCTCTGTCCAACCGCGTTCACGCACGCGGAATCCTGTTTCTCTCGATAGGGGCCAGAAATATTAGCACATGCACAAGCCTGCCGAGAGGGAGAAGGAAAAAGCCGCGCCTAAGCCCTCGCGGCGGGGCGCACCAGCGCCAGTGCCCGAGGAATCGTGCTCGTCCTCAAGACGGCCCAAACCGCCGCCGGAAGACCACAAGTTCCTGTGGTCTTCGCGCAGGACGCCCTCGACCGCGAGGCACAGATGTACCTGCTCGCGCGTCCGGGCCTCATTGGGGAGTAGCTCTTCGGCTGGGACGGCAAACGCGACCCCATGGTCCTGGCTGAGATCCAGTGGGCGCAGGACGGCGGCTTCCTTCAAAAGCGCGGGTGGGCCGAGCTCAATACCCGCCACGGTAGCTATCGGTGCCTACCCAAGCATGTAAGAGTGCCCACTGCTGGACCTGGACCGACGCTGAATCGATATTACCAGAAACGCGACGCGACATGTGCCGGAGCGTGCTGAACGGCGAGTGGGTGTCGCATCCCTCCTTGGCGTACAATGACGCCGGCTTCGCCACGATCCGCAAGAGCCCGTTCCGAGGAGGCGCTGCTCCGGACGGAGGAAGAACGGCATGAGTACGACCCATACATCGACACGCGTCCGCGCACCATCGGTGTGCTCGAGCTGCCCGCGCACCTCCCACTCACCGAGGACGCGCAGGCACGCATGAAGCCTCCGCTCGCGAGCGCCGGCAAGGCCCTCCGAGCCCGCGTCATCCACAAGGTCTGCGGCCGCGAGCCCGGCGGGCAGGTCCTCCGCGCGCTCCATGACACACCCGCGCTCGCGTTGCTCGTTGTGCTCGCACGCCTTCACCAGAAGGAGGACGAGTGGCGGCGTGCCCGTGCCGCATGGGCGCGCGTCTGGCGAGGTCGACGGCCGTGTGCACGCCCGCTTGCTCGACCACCGCACAGCAGACGCCTGGGCTGCGGACAAGAGGGCGACCGCGCCCCACGCACTCGCCGCTGAGATCAAGGCCGCGCGCGTCGATGTCCGGGCACGCGAGCGCGCGCCGTGGACCCGCTCCTCGGCCAGGGTGAATTCAGAAGAGCAAAAGGATGATCCAACCCAGGCTTGAACTGAGGACTTACACAAGTATGATCAGACTCAGGCTTGAACTGAGGACCTCGCAAAACAGGATCCAAAAGCTTGAACTGGGGATTTTTTGAATATGTTTAGTGTTTGACTGGAGCTTTCATCGGTCCGATGGCGTAGTTGGTTATCGCATCTGTCTAACATCAGTTGGCCACAGAAGGTCCTCAGTTCGAGCCTGGGTCGGATCATTCTTTTGCTCTTCTGACCGACGAAAAGGCAGCAGAGCACCCACGCACCAGATCCGGCACTGATGCGAATGTTCCCTTGTTCGCTGTATCTTTTGCAGGCGTGTCGGTATCTCCGTGCCTATCTCGCCAGCCACAGTTCAGAAACGAACGAGCTAGTGATGTCGAGCCTCGCCCAAGGACTTGCTTGCCCCCTGTCATCATCATGCCCCTCACTCGATTATCCACTGCCGGCAGACCCATTCATCTCATGAACGCGCACCAAGCACAGATCTTCGTCCATCTATGTAGCTGACGAGATTCCGACAACAACCCGATGACTGAACGACACCATGATCTAGTGATGCATGCCTAGACCAAAATACACACATATCGCATACAATATAGAGCAAACAATGTCCGTGTATCGTCTCAGAATCTACCCGCCGCGCCCTTCGCCGGGCGCACGAGGCGGATCGCGCCCGGTGCGCCCGCGCCCGGCAGCGCCTCCTCGCTGCGGCCCCAGAGGCTCTGGCTCTCCTCCCCGCCCGCGCCGCCGGGGTAGCGGCGCGGGCTGCTAGGCGGGCCCGCCCGGTGGCCGAAAAAGTGGTGCGTTCGCCCGCGGCTGTCTTCGTCGTCAGAGTCCTGCGGGAGCGCGTCGAGGCTGCCTACGCTGTCCATGCTGCCGTGCACGCGCGCGCTCGCGGGCCCGCGCGCGAACGGGTCCTCGAACCGGGGGTGGTGGAACGCGTCCTGGGCCGCGGGCGCGGAGAGCGGGCTGCCCTCGCGCTCCGGGCTCGCGACGAGCGGCGCGGGCGCGGGGAAGTCGAATGCGCGCGGCGTGCCGAGCTCGCTGTCCGCGCCGGGCGACGCGAGCGAGAGGAAGTTCGAGTAGCGCGCGCCGACGCCGAGCGTCGCGGCCGTGCTGTCCGTCGCGCTCGGGCTCGCCGCGCGGTTGTGCCCACGCACGTTCTGGAACTCGTGCACGGCCAGCGCGCCGGCCTGGCCCGAGCCCGGCGGCTCGTACGTGTGTACGAGGTCCTGCGAGCCGAACTTGATCGTCGGGTTCCGCGCCGCGGCTGCCGCGCCCGAGTGCACGGACCCCGTCTCGGATGCCGCGCGCAGCATCTCCGGCATCGGCGCGTCATACAGCTGGTGGCGCTGCATGCCCGGGTACGCGTGCTGCTCGGCGCCGTCGGGGAGCGCGGGCGCGGGGCCGTGGCGCGCGCGGAGCGACGACCGGCTGTTCATGCTCATCCGGCGCGCGGACTTGGCGCGGATGATGCTCCCGAAAGCGCCGAACGAGCCGCGCAGCGCGTCGATCCCCGGGTCCTCGATCGCGGAGATGTCCTTCTCATCCACGGCCTGCGTCTGGCTGCGCGCGGCCTGCAGCAGCATCGTGCTCCGCCGGTCGAGCTTCTTGAGCTGCGCGGGGTCGACCTTGGACATCTGCAGGATCGTGATCCCGATGCAGATCGAGAAGAACGCCATCACGATCGTCAGGATCTGCGCGACGGAGGCCTTCAAGCCTTGGAAGAGGACCTGGTAGAGAACGTCAGCGGCTCGCCGGGGCAAGGCCCGTGTTGCACGGGAAACCTACCACAGTGGTGACGAGCGAGCAGAATGTGACTGCGGGATGGTTAGCGAGAGGTAAGAAAGTAAAATGAAGTGGGCACACAGCACACGTAGTACGTCGGCGTGACTGCGAGGTGTCAGCATAGCGAACATCATGTAACTACCTTTGACTCACCCATTGCTGTGAGTGAGGTCAGCACAATGTGATACAGACTGGAACTCGGGGTGCTCACCAGTGTTGAACAAGGCGAGTGCCTTGTTTAGATAAAACACTTCCGTTACTGTTCCTTTGTCAGTCGTCAATCGAGTCACTCCGTCCCAATCCACGCACATAGAGTCACGACGACGAAGACGAGCAGGAAGTAGATGAACCAGTACTTGAACTGTGAAAATCTTCAGCCACGTCTTTCAGGACTGAATCACGAGAGTGCCGACCTGGTTACCCTGGCCCATAGCGGTCGTGACGATCGCCGAGCCGAGGCCGGTCGTGACGCTGACGGAGATACCGCCGATGAGACTGCACACAGAGATGTACCACATCATGTTCTTGTCGCCGTACCTGCGGTTTGCCTCAGCTGCCAGCTCGGCAAGGAAGGGGACGACGAGGGCACGCACTTGGGGCCAAAGTAGAACATGACGGTGAGCGAGATGGCGATGAGCACGCCGATGTACGCGAGGAAGCCGGGTGCGATGAAGAGCTTCTCAAAGTCCCGGATTTGGCCGATGCTTTGCTCGGACGGGGCTGAAGAAGAGTCAGTTTTGGAGTTTCCCAATGCGTGATCTTCCGGACAGACCGTTGAGTGCAATGATGACAGAGCCCAGCTATAGCGGTCGTGATCAGCAAACGCAGCCGAACACCGCAAACGAGTACTCACGATGCAAAGCGCGCATCCGAGCCAGCCGAAGAGCGACAGCTTTTCGTTCAGGAAGACGGAGGAGAGGATAGCGCAGATCACGACGGAGAGTGCACCCATGGGCGTCTGTGACCCGGTTTCAGGGCACAGCACGAGACAGATTGGAAACAACAGACGTACCACAACGATAGCTTCCGTAAAGGCATAGGCTGGAAAGATAGATAGGTGAACATTTCCTATGGAAGCAGTCGACAGGAGGCCATACCGACAAAGTTGCAGAGTTCGCCGCAGATCATCACTGTCCCGGTTTCAGCAGAAGCCGGGCAGGGATCCAGCAAAGAGACGTACTAATCATACCCAACCACCATAGCGGCTACGTTCAAAGAAAGGGTCAGCTCGCCACCCCAACCGACGAACGGAGACGAGGGGAGAAAGGACCACAGCCAACATCAAGCCCAGCGCTCAGCCGCCTCCGCAATGCAGTGGCCGCGATCGCCGGGGTGGGGGGTGAAAGTGGGACGACACGATCGAGCGGGCACTGACCGACTTGAGATACGCAACGCCCTCGCCGGCGACATGGCCCTTCTGGCTCGCGAGCAGCCCGCGCTTCTTGAACACGAAGCTCGAGCCGATGAGCACGCCGCTCGCGATGGCGAGGATGACGCCGACGACCTGCGCCCCATCCCATCAGCCTTGCGTGCACCAGGGCGGGCGGGCGAGCGCACCTTGAGGTTGGCCGGGCCCTTGAGCTCGGCAGCGGCGCTCGTGCTCGCGGCGGCGGCGAGGGAGCTGGTCGTGGTCGTGGGCATTGAGGAAGAGAGGGACGACAGTCGGTCCGCGCGCGGGTCGTCGCGCAACAATCGCAAGGGACAGCCGCGCCTGGAGCAGAGACCCGCGTGCCGCCAAGCGCGTCACCGCCTTCTCCCTCTCCACCCCATGTGCGTCTGTGTTTCCGTTTCACCTTCGTCGACGCCGGCTCTGGATACCCGGCCGTGTCGTCAACTCAGTGATTGGGAGATATGCTCAAGAGATGAGGAGGCTGGGGGGCTGCATCGGACGCACAACCGTGAGCCCAACGGAACGAGCCGTGATTGGTTCGTCCAGCGGGCCATCGAGTCTCGGCAGCGCTGTGTTATGTACCACAGAAATACAAGGGCTTCAAATTCGTGAATGATCTGATTTCGAACCGCTGCCGCTTCTCTCGGGCGACGATCCGTGCAGCACACCCCTTCGGGTTTCGCGGCTGGTGCGCAGCGTCCAGGGCAGTATATATCTCACGCAGACCCTGCCGACAGGACAATACTCTCTTCCTCCCTCCCTAGGACTGACTTGTCGCTATGCTCAGCCTGCTCGGTTATGCCGCAGTCGTAGCCTTCTTTCTTGGGATCGTCCTGGTTATGTTCGCCGACATCGTGTACCTGGCCGGCGATGCCTGTGTGACGCGAGGGAACTCAGCTTTTCTTTACGCATCTGAAGTGTATGTCAACAAGTTGCGCGTATGTCACCGAGGCTGACACCAGCGCAGAGAGCGTGACGACAAGCCGCTGGTCCTGTGCCTTGAGCACGTCTCTCCAACCATGGCCAACCACGGCTGCACTGCTACAGTGGGTTTTCTTTTCTCCGTCCGAGCCTGGATCGCTCGCTGATCGATTGGCAGATACTAGATAGGGAGAACAAACGAGCATACGCCTAGAACACCCCTCATTAATCCATGTTGTTTTCCAACAACATCTGTCCTATGGTCACTCCCAACGTCTAGAGCCCGCATAAGAAGCTGCACTCGTAGCGGCTCCTGAGTCGGTGCCGACATTCTCTCGATACTGGAGCACAGTCAGCATTCAGCTCCTCCCGAAGCACCAACGCGGGAGACGGCTCTGAAGATCGCGTCCGCTATGAGTAACACACGCGCCTCCGTGCCGGGTCAGATCCTCGTCGCACAGCTCGATCTCGATGTCTCACGTGCACACATCTTAGCCTCATCGTATAGCGAGCCGAGAACTTCCACACGATGTAGGGCGTAGAGTCACACATCGGAAACGGGTGTGGCACCCTTCGATCGCACTCCAATTGCGCTCCGCAGCATCATCTCTCCCTCTGCCTCCATGTCCGCACCCCCGCAGATCGTCGTCGTCCTCGCCGGGCCCAGCGACAGCGCGCCGCCCGCGCGCGCATACGGGCGCACGACGCTCCAGCGCCTCGGCTACGCCGTGCCGCGCCCTCTCTCCGTCCCCACGTGCACGCCCGACTGATCCCGCGCAGGGCACGCTCGCGCAGCTCAGCAAGGACTTTGGCGTGGGCGCGGAGACGATGCGCGCGGTGTTCGTCGGCGACGACGCCCCGCCGGCCGTCCTCGGTGCGGACGAGTGGGCGGCGGTGCTTGGAGCCGTGAAGCGCATCGAGCTGGTCGTGGGCAAGCGAGGGATCGTGGGCGACGTGGTTGGGCTGAGTGAGTGAGGGTGTCTGAGGAGTTTGGGGCTAACGAATCTGATATGGACAGTGCGCGGGGCAGCGAAGATGCTGCAGTGACGGGTTGTATTTGCGAGGTTACAATAGAGGATGTCACAGAAATAGTTGGAAACACTATTCGAACCGCCCATGCAATCGCCGAAAGACGATTACAATGAAGCGAACACGAAAAGGGAGAGGGGGAAGGAGGGAGGGCCCCATCAGACAGACGCTCGATCCGCTGGCACCGCGCCCGCGCGGCTCTGACGAGCGCGCACAGGACAGCGGCGCCAAACGTCCTCGACCCGGCCGCGAGGCCGGGATGTCCTCAGTGTGACGGACGAGCGCGGATGTCATCGAATGGGGTAGAAGGATGTGGCTTGTGTAAACAAGCGAGACTCGAGTTAGAAACTATAAAATAGATCCTAGCTGAGTATGTTCTGAGGTTTCTCCCTGTCCGCGCGTGGTTCTTATACGGCCATAGTTTAGGGCAGGCGCACCGATCCGTGCGTGTGGTTCAACACGGTCACGCGCGCTCCTCCTGGCGTGCACCTTTCTCTCTTCCTCTCTCTCTCCCTCTCGCGACACCTCTTCATCCACCGCCATGCTCAGCTCCCGCCCGATCCCCGTGCACATCGACACCGACCTGCCGGGCGCGATGGCGCTCAAGACGCCGCGGCGGGGCCCGCAGCACCGCGCGGAGAACGCGACGGGCCGTAAGCACGCCCTCCAGACGCCCTTCAAGCTCGGCGGCACGCCCTTCCCCGGCGGCGACGCGGCTGGGGGCAAGACGGCGCCGCGGACGGTGCTGCGTGTGCTCGGCGACAAGACGCCCTTCCCTAACCGTGCACGGAAGAGCGGCGGCGGCGGGTTCGGCACGCCCGTGCCCTTTGCGAAGATCGACCTCGGCGAGCTGCGGCCCAGCTCGAGCCGGAAGAGCGTGCGGCGCTCCGGCGGCGCGTTCGACCTCCTCCCGCTCGGCCCGGCGTTCCAGACGCCGCGCGTGAACGGGAACCCGTGGGACGTCGAGGACGTCGAGCTCGCGCCCGAGCCCACTTCACTCGAAGAGGAAGATGCGCCGGACTACGACGAGATCGAGTACATGCCGCCGCGCGTGGAGGCGCTGCCGTGGGCGCCGCCGTTCGAGATGCCGGATTACAAGGAACTCGGGCGTGCGCTCATGACGTTCGGGTATACGCCCCGCGAGGACGACGACGCGCCGCCGCCGCCGAGCTTCGACAATGCGCCCGAGTACGAGCGCGCCGTCCTTGACGCGTGTACGCCGCCCGAGCCGATGTGCCCGCCCACGGTCGCGCCGCTGTACTTCATCACGCCGCCGCCGAGTCCGCCGCCCACCGCCAAACCGGCGTTAGCAGCCCGCAAGCCGATCACCCGCACGCGGTCCGCTACGGTGACCGCCCGGGCCCCCGCCGAGCCCATCCGCCGTACGGCCGCGCTCGTGCCGAAGCCGTCGACCCTTTCCCGAAAGCCGTCCACGCTCGCACCCAAGCCGTCCACCTCAACCCTCGCGCCCAAGCCAGCCTCATCGACCCTCCCGCCTAAAACATCCTCCCGCACCCTCATCGTGCCCGCCGCCGGGCCCTCCTCTCGTTCAACTCCCGCCGCCCGCGCCGGTCCATCTACCCGCTCGACCACCGGGCCGTCCACTCGTTCATCCACGCGGCCCACACCCGCACCTACCACCACGCGCACGACCATTTCGCGCTCGACCGCAACGTCCCGCGCGCCGTCCACCCGGCCCTCGCCCGTCCCGCGCCCCGCGACCGTCGCTGCGCGCCCGCTCGCTTCTGCACGGCCGACGCTGCGTGCGGCTGGACTCCGCGCTGCACCTGTGTCGATGTTTGCGGGTGCGGATGAGGTTGAGGTTGAGGATTTCCGGTTCGAGATCGAGGAGTAGGAGATGGACAGGACGGTGGATGGAGTAGTGTAGGATGCGTGGTGTGTTAGCATGCTATCGGAGCGAGACTGGACTTATGCACATCCTCTTTCATGCGCAATCTGTTGAACTGTATCGCGAATGTTCGTCGCGGCGTATCTTGTGTAACGTCTACTAACGCGACGCCTGCGACACAGGGTGGTGAGGAAATGTCAGAACCGAGCGCCATGTCGAGAGAACATCGAGCTCCAATTCGATCCACTCGGAGACGCCGTGACTTGTTCTCCCACCATCACACGCGGACGCTCTGATCCCACCCATGGTCCTGCACGACATCCCGTAGCGCCTCGATGGACCAGGGCGCTTGCTGCCGGCTCGCAGCTAGGCGTGCCTAAATTTCGCGGTGCATCACGATTCTCGGTCGAGGTCAACAGCGATGACGGATCGCAGCTCGTGCCTGTCACCGATCCACTTCTGCTCGCGAACACGGTGAGAGCACACCGAACGCTGCGTTCAACTCCACGTGAAGACCCCTTCTTTACGTTGCACCGAGTCATCTGAGCGCGTTCGCTGATCGTTTGGACTGTGCCTCTCATCACTAACCCTTCTTGCAGAAAAGATGAGCAGTTTCGGCAAGGCATGCACCTTCTCTGGACTTGCAGCGTCAAAACTATCCGTCGCATCGCAGGCTTTGTCGTCGGATGGTCAAATTGTCTTCAGTCATGTAGCTATCTGAACAAATTGTCACCGTCGAGAACAAACGTGCCAGCGGCGTCGCCAACTACCACTCATGCCATTCAATCTCAAAGCCAAGCCCCTTGTTACGGAGACGGTCCACTAACGGTTTCAGCTCCTCGTCGCAGCCTTCGAATCCGACGTGACGAAGGGAGCCGGCGTGTTTGTGGAACCAATTCGAGGCCATCGCGGCTTCGGCGGCTGCCAGAGACCAACGCTGCAAGTACAAGGAGTGGATGTTGGGCATGTGCTGCACGGCTTTGTCGAGGTACGTGTCCCCTATGCATGAGCACCGCTCGACAGCGTCAAGGATCGGTTGCGGGCTTGGCTGCTCCAGTGCACACTCTATGGAGCACCAGGCCACTGGCTCTGGCGGCGGATTGACTAGCAGATCCGCTCTGTCATCTAGAGATCCAAACTCGATTTTCCTTCCTTTGTCCTCTTCGACCTCGAGATGAGCAGAGAACAGACCATCGGTGTTGGGGAGTGTTCGCACAAAGGCAACGTATGCGTCATGGATGCGAGTGTGGTTCTGAGCGAGGGGCCATGGTTCTTCGAAAATCTTGACCTTGATATGCAGATGCATAGCTGGGGTGGGCAAGAGGCGGAGAAATGCAGAAACTTCGGCTGCGCCGTCATGGACGAACAACGTCTGCAGTCGCGGGAGGGAGACCCGGCAAGGAACAGCAATCTCGATAGTTTGATCAATTTCTTCGTCTGCATCGAGGTTAATGCGTTGCAGACGTAACACCTCCAAGAGCGGCGTATTGCTGAATAGCTGAATCAACGGATGGAAGCTGATATTGATCTGTATGCCGGCCAACTCCAGATAGCGCAGGCAAGACATCATGGGTGCTCCGAGCAAGATCACGGAGTGACCGCGCAGCTGAAGGTATACAAGGCTCGTGCTCCGACCTCCAAGGAATGATGATGTGATGCGAGTTCTGGTCCATGGCCATGCTGAGAGTTTGCGGAGGGTAGCGGCCGAACGATTTAAGATTTCTTCTGTTGCGGCCTCGCCTTCTAGCTCTGCTGCGTACGCACGAGGGAAAAGGCACCAGCTGGAACGCTTTTTACTAACGATCTGCATCCGGATACCTCTGGAGAGCTTGAGACACAGTTCGATCCACGGATCAGGCATCTGATCAAAGTCCAAGACAGCCCACAAGGCGGGTGTGCTCCTAGACAATGTCCGAAAGCGAGCGCAGACGGCAATGACCACACGCCACCGCACATAAAAGCGCGCGTTCTCTCCCGGTCCAAAAGCGTGTCGCCGGACGGAAGAGCCAATTTGCAGGTGTTTAAAGATCTCGACGAGAAGCTCGTCTAAGAGGGCGCACACTGGCGTGAGAGCGTTTCTTTCCTGTTTGAGACGTGTGTGTTCTCTCTCGTTTACCGGCAACAAGATCTGTCTGTCCATCTCCTGGAGCGACTGGAGGGACATGGCCGAGGTCAAGATGGCTGTCGAGCACGTGCTGAAATCGCGGCTCCTTCGTCCTCTTCCTCGACCAAACGCAGCCGACGACCGTACGGATCCGCAAGGACGCCGCTGCGAGATGCCACTCACTCCGTCGTACGATGTATCGTGAGCCGGTAGCTCGTCTGAGCCCGACTAAAGCCTCAGGCTTTCACGCGACGAGTTCCATTGCGGGCCCTCCCCTCCTCTTCTCGCACATGCGCCGACTCAGCAGATAGTGAGCCGCTGCATCTAAGGCCATCTAGATCGGGCATAGTCGCTGGCCACCGCGAGCGATGCTGCGTCCGCGGACGGGTTGGAGCAACTGCCGTATGGAAACGGCGGGCCTGCCGTACGAGCACCATACCCTCACGCAACGCAACGCGGGTACACAGGTGTTCAAAATCTCGACCACGCCGTCATTGTGGTCCAGGTTGATGACGCCAGGTACGCTACGTGTGGTTGAGTATGCAGCTGTGCGGAACTGAAGAGGGCGGCAGCGCCGTTTCGCAGGACACTTTCCTGAACGACACCCTTCGCTTGTGTATGAGAACTTCTGGAGCAAGGACCTGGACTATTGTTTGGTAATAGGAGAACGAAATGATACAGTGCGTGCTAGTCTCTTCGTACTTCTTCGCGTGTCTTGACCTAGGCTTGCAGCTTGACAAACGTGCCAGAGGGCATCCCGCAGGGCTTCTTCACCGGCAAGAGCCTCTCAAATCGTGTCATGGGAGCGTGCTGACCTGGACGTGTGCAGGCAACCTGATCAGCTTGTACGAAGCGACATCCTCGAACCACGGTGCCTTCTTTGTCTCCCCCGACGGCGCAAAGCCTACCGTTTTGACTCGCACTGTGCCAAGAGTTTCGGGCCCAGAAACTACTGGCACGTAGATTACCACTGTTTCTACCTGGTTGCTGATGTGAATCTGTAGCACCGCTTTGACTGCCTCGTGGACACGGATCTCACGTTGATCGCCCAGAACCTGGTCACCAACCCCGGTATACCCCTCGGCCTGAACTACGCCGTCGTACCACGCTACGTTGCCACCAGGTCCTCCTTCGCCACTGTCCCTCCTTCAGCTTCCGCTTTGGTCACCTCCATACCTCGTCTTCCACTACGGGCCTGTCAGCCACCCCGCACAGCAGCAAGCTCAGCTCGCTTGTCGGCGCGCTCCTCGCTGAGCTCGTACTCATCCTCTACGCCCTCGTGGGCACTGCGCTCTAGTGGATATGTCTGCGCCTGCGTACCCGCCGCCAGCGCTGTGCGGCCGTGAATGTCGTCGAGGTCCGCGACAGCCGGATCGGCGGCGGAGATCTTTTGTTCCTGTCGCTGAACTAGCTGATGGTGAACTCGCTCAGCAACCCATCGCCACGCTCTGCCAAGTACGCTCTCATCTACTCTGGGTCCTTCGTGCCGTAAGGCTCACGACAATATCGCAGCTTCAACGACTTGTCCTTGGGCTGCGGGTACGGCGTCAGCGCGCCGCCCGAGTACAGCACAAGCTCGAAGGTAGCCAGTGGCTGGACGCGGCGCCGCGCGGGGCTGGAGATCGCAAGGTGGGGCCGGCGCATCCGGAGAAGGCGGCGCTCTCGTGGACGGCGCCGGAGTCATTTTCTGCGTTCTCTTCACATGACTGACACAATCCAACGTATGTATTCACCTCTATGTGTACTGTGCGCGTGCTTCATACATGTGGTGCAAACCATCTCGTGAAACCACTGCTCCCTTCGTCGTAGATGACCATTGTTCGTCGTACATGATTCCCTCAGCCACCAGCTCTTGATCACTCATCCCAGGTTGTTGTCAGAACCAACCCTTCCTCCATCAACCACTTGGCGAACAGCTGGACCTCGTCAGCACACCGTTCGAACCGAACGTTCTGAAGTGGGCATGTCCGGTCTTGAAACCAGTTTGAACTTCTTGCCTCGGATGCGTCTTCCTCTGTCCAAAGTTCCAGCACCAGGAAGCCAAGGTTAGGCCAGAACTTTGCTTCTTGTGCTAGACCAGCTCCATAGTTGCACACCAGCTTGGTGACCGCGGAGTCCAACAACGGATGCGAGTGCACTCCCTGTGCCAAGTAGGGGAAGTTCAGATATGCAACCACATCTGAGCATCTCTCCTCCAGAAGCTCCTCCAGCGTCCGAGCACAGCCAAACGAGACCTCGCTAAACTCTCCATCTCGAACCTTGATCTCAGCGGTGGTAGACGTTTTGCGGTCCTTTGTCGCGGTCACAAACTGTGAGTACATCTCTAAGATCAGGACATGGTTTTCCGTGAACGGTGCGTTGTCGTTTTCCACACAGACTCTCAAATGCCGGCCTGGGATTGGAAGAAGGCAAAGCATAGCGCTGGTCTCGGCAAGGGTATCCTTGATTATCAGAGTCCGCAAGGCGGGGAGTACGACACGACGAGGAATAGTGATCACTTGTGAATGATCCACTAAGTTGGTTTGGTGGGCAAGATATAAGTTCCGCATATACAGGAGCTCTAAACATGGGGCATTCTCGAAGAGCAGGGTCAGGGGCTCCATGCTGGTGTGAGACTTGATTCCGAATAGCTGCAGGTAACGCAGGCGGTCCATTGAGGGGGCGCCTAGCAAGGACACTGATATCCCTTCGAGGGATAGCTTT
Source organism: Limonomyces culmigenus (assembly GCA_002233555.1). Lineage (NCBI taxonomy): Eukaryota > Fungi > Basidiomycota > Agaricomycetes > Corticiales > Corticiaceae > Limonomyces > Limonomyces culmigenus. Next base: position 66,588 of record LCTX01000228.1, on the reverse strand, counting down.
ACGAGGTTGTTATGCCCACCTCCGAGAAGTGTTGATGTGAGCTTGAATAATGGATTTTGATAAGACTTGAGTCGAAGCTCGCGAAGGGCAGGTGCGCGTTCACTTAGTACACGTTGAACGTTCCCATGAGTAGCAGTCCCTTCGAATACGGCCAAACATGAACGAAGCAGCAGCTGGACTCGAGCGCCTGTCACATCCCTTATGCAAAGGGGTGATCCACCAGCTAATTTGAGGCACAGGTCTGCCCAGGCTGGTGACATTTCTGAGAAGTCGAGCACATTCCATAGCAAGGGCGCGTGCTTGGAGACATCCCAGAACCGCGAGCACGCCCAAATGACCGTGTACCATGTCTTGTAGTAGCTGAAATAAGCTCTACGATCCTGGCCGGCTCCTAGAGTAAGGTCGGACTGGATGTGATGGAAAATCTGGCCCAGAATCTCGGCTGGGAGAGAGCAAATGGGAGCAAAAGCATTTCTTCGTCGCCTGAGATGGGCCGGCTGGGTCTCGAGAACGAGGATCTGGGTGTCAATCTCCTCCATGGACGATGATGAGGAAAGCGACATGGTGGAAGATGACAAAGCCTGTGCGAGGCACGTGCCTTGGCGACGCGCAGACCGCAGCAGCGCAGCTCTCGGTCCCGGCTGTCTGCGTGCGTCATGACTCTCACAATTCGTCTTAGACGCGCATGTTCCCGTACAAAAGCTGTCTCGTATCAATGAAACGCTAGTCATCATCACCATGTCCTTCACTCTCGTTCCCGCCGTCCCCAGCGACGCCCAGACCTTCCATGACATATCTGCTGCCTCATTCGCGACGGACTCGCACACGCTCATGAAGGTGCACGAGAAGGGCTCCGATGGCGTCGGAGGGGAGCTACCGCCGCCGGACCACATCTTGTCTTGGATCGAGCGCACGACAAAGTGTGCGGTCGTCAAGGCCGTCGACGACAAGACGGGAGAGGTCCTTGGCTGGGTGGGATGGGGGCTGTGGCATTATGATGGATCTCATCCTGCGGTGATCATCATCTCTCTGTATTTGAGCTCGACTGAACAACGAGCTTCGCTCAGCTGCCTGAAGGCGAGGAGGACCCCCGAATCAAGGATCCTGCACCCTGGCTGGAGAAGCCGGCTGAGGACGCTCCGCGCGTGGAGCACATGTCCTACATGGAGAGCCATCACTTCGCCGTCATGGACACCAAGCTCTGCCCTCTCGGCCAGCGGGCACTCTACTGTTGTAGTCTCGCCGTCCACCCTGCTCACCAGAGGCGCGGCGTTGGGAAGGCACTTGTACGCTGGGTGTGCGACAAGGGAGACGCAGACGGCGTGCCAGCTTGGATACACGCGAGTGAGACGGTGTATCCGATGATGTCGAAAGCAGGTTTCGAGGTCGTGGAGACGTTAACGGTTGATATGGATGAATGGGCGACGAAGGATCGGGTGGTGGATGGGGTGAAGCAACCGTGGGGCAAGTACACGTTCAGATACATGGTTCGTCAACCTCGCCAGGCTATCTGATGTGGTGCGATATACAATACATGTTCATTCATGATGATACTTCATCTATGGCTCATCTACACACGAACATTCGCAGTCAGCCACCGGGCAAGATTTGTGCAGTCTGTCCCCAACATCGTCGAAGAACCAATCCATGATATGCGAGGCGTGCCCTCCATGCCGGCACGTCTGACAGATAACCAAAGGCTCGTCAGACACATCTAACACAAAACATGAGAAGCGCCGCAGTGTAGGTCAGATGTGCACATACCAGCAGCCCCTGACTGATGTAGCATTTCGGCCTCTTTTGCGCCATCGGGAATGACTCGGAGAGTGAGCAGACAGATGGAGCACCGAGGAAGTGATCGCTTGCAGAACGGGCAAACGGTGGGCTGAGTAAAACGTTAGCATTGTTCATAGCATTGGCGAGAAGAAATGCTGACTCGTCCGTCATAGGGAGTAGGGGCGTCCAAGGCCTTGCTGCAGTAGTTGCATCTGAGTAACACCTGCTTCGGAGCCCACTCGAAGGACTTGACGTCTCCAGAGGCGATTGCATGACTGAGAATATCGCCACGGGCAATATCAAAGTCACATCGCTCGTGGAACATCTGCCATCCGTCCAGAAGCTCGCGATACGTGTCGATCCAGCGCCCGACACGGACGTCTCGCGCCTTCCCTGGCACGATGAGGGCGGCGAGGGCTGCTGCAGTCTGCACATCACCCGTGGTGTCAAGCCAGCTCTGGATGATATCCAGGCCAGATGCGCCGAGCCCAGTCAGGTACAGGACGTCCACCTGGCCTGTAGCGCGACCCTTCTCAACCATACGCCGAAAGTATGCGCTGAGGGCACCATCCTCGAGGAAATGCAAGGCGATGAAGAGGCACTCGCGTAGCGGGAGGGCTTCCTCGTCAAGTACCTCGGCCCAGTCGTCCGACGTGAGGCGAGTGAACAGAACACGAAGATACGGATCGTCGAGTTTGGGAACGAGTCGCTCGCAGTGCTGGCGAAGCTCATTACGCTTGAGTGGGTTCTCGCTGAGGGAAGCGAAGGCGGCGATCGTTCCAGAGAGCATGTGATGTGTTGTATCTGAAGGGTATCGGTCATCCAACCACACATCAATATGATCATAACCCACCGTCACTGCGCACCAAAGCATCTACGGCCCTACTGTATTGCCCGAGAAGAACGAACCAGCATGCGGCTTGTGAAGTTCGACCCGTCTCAGCCCATCTGCGGAGGGGAAGACAAAGATCAATATTATGTCACGACCAGCAGTCTAGCCGACACACCTCTTTGCCGTTGTATGAATGCTTTCATCCTCCCTATCCCATGTGCAGAGCTCCAGAGCAAGTCTTCGTTGGGGCAACTTACCCGTCGAGACCAGCGGACGCCAAGTCGAGCCGGAATGATCTTTTGTCCCGACGACAATTCCTCGCCTGGCGAGTACGGCAGCCACAGCATCATGAAAATCACCATGAACTGATCCCGATGGCGAATGACTCCGTCGGGATAGTTTGCTCCTGCGCTTGAAGGTATAGGCTTGGCTAGGAGGTTCCGTAGATGAGCCGCCGATAGCGGGAGTGCTACTTCCACCCAAAGGTGGTACGTCCAGCAAAGTCCGATTGGTGGACGCCGGGGAGGCAGCAACTGAAGGCATGGGTGAAGACGCAGGCACATCCGGTGCGGACACAGGTCCGGAGGGCGGGAATCCATCCCAAATGCCTTGAATTCCTTGGTGGCTGAAGCTGAAGCCAAGCGTCTTCCACTCGGGTGAGCCCAGGACGCGCCGAGAGTCTAGGCAGAGGTCAGCTGCCGAGCCAGTTCAACACGTATTGTACATACGATCTATCCAAGTCCAGACGTCTTCAAGGGCTTCATCGCGTAGGGTTTGCTCTTGACAGATCGATGCGTTGAGAAGAGGCTGCAGATGGTCATCAACATTGAGTCGTTCCTGCCAGGCTGCTCTATTCTCACGTTTGAGATGCTGTACCCTCGTCGCACACGCTTCTTCATCATGACAGATATGTCCACGTCGACGACATGCTGTATGCTATCTTTTCTCGGGTAGGGCAAGCTCACTGTACTGTCGGTACGTCCTCCTGATCTTCTCTTGACTAAGCCGTCCGGCCGCTCGGTCCTTACCGGAAGTGTCGTTGGGTCCTCGTAATTGTCGTCGAGGTGATCTAAAGGTGCGTGCGGTGCAATGAGTCGGTAGGTTGTTCGACTCCCAAGACTGAGAATGCCGTGATTGCACCACATGGCATGCTGTGGTGCATCGTGAACGGAGCGGACTTCAAGGTCGCCTTGTCTGTTGACTACCACAGCCGTTGTTTGCCCTGTACCGACGGCACTCGGGACAAGTGCGAAAGCTGCGAGGGGACGAGAAAATGCTTGCGCTGCAAGCTGACATTAATGACCGGGAACAAAGGAAGAGATGTGTAGATCGACTCACACTTCCAGGTGTTAGCTAGCACTGTTTGGTCAACCTCATCGTAGTGCTCAGGGACGGGAGTTAGTTCGATTTGCGAGTTACCACTGCCAGTCCACGAAGACATGATAGCAGCCGGGTTTGTCCACGAGAGCTTCGGTACCCGCGGGTGTCCTTCACGTGGTCCTTTAGAAGCCAAGTGAGCCGCTCTAGCTTCCTTGCGTTCGGAGGGTGCTTGAAGAATGTTCCAAAATCGTAGGTACGTCGCATCGCGTTCAAGAGTAGCAAGCAGTCCCCTCCGCTCAGATGAGAACTCTACCATGGCTAGTTCCGCACCAGCCCTCGCACCATCCGCCACGGCATCAGCGGTAGAAAACGATAAAGTAGGCACAGACATGTGCCGTTGGTCCCATAGCGTGACAACGCCATCACCCCAGCACGCGAAGCGGCTACTCTCAAGCGGATCCATGGTGAGAGCTTGGACTTTGCACGGAATGTTGATGGGGTTTGAGGCGGCGGTCGTCGGACCCAGGCGTGTGTCGTACAGCCTCAGAAACCGTCCCGCAACGCCAGCGAGGATGAGGTGGTCGGATGAGGGACAGAAGGAGACAGCGTTGATCGTCTCGGCTGCGGCGGACTGGAAATGAACCCGGGCGCCGGATGGGTTGCTGCTAGATGTGGAGATGTGAGAGTACGGAACATCGACTCTGGATATGTCTTGAGAGCCCAGGCTGGCAAGTTTAGCGTAAGGACTGTTCAAATCCCACAAAACAAGACTAGCAGACATCAGCATCAGACAGCGCTGCCACGTTCCAGGGATGGTGCTCACCTCTGGTCACCCCGTACTTTGTCAAGACCTCCCGCTAACAAATTCGGCGAGACCGTCGAGAACGCAAGAACGTTGCATGCCCGTGAACTCTTGACGTTGATGCTCACGGACGCGCCTCGGCTGAGGACACCATTCCTCCCGGCCTGGCGGTTGCCTTCCATCCGGAGCAGCTCAACCTTGCCGCTTGCCATTCCAATCGCCATTAGGTCGTCGTATGCCGGGTCGGGCGACCATGCGAGGCACTACAAATATTCGCTGTCACAAATCTAAGAACCGAGACGCTCGTGTGAGCCCGTGCCGAGGACACGCACCCGCATGTAAGGCATCTCATCATGCGATGTGACATGCTTGATGCTCGGGTGGTCCGATGAGTACTCATAGATGGTGATGTTTCCGCTCCCTGGCCCACCCACTGCGAACTTGTTCGCTTGCCGTGGATGCCATAGTATCTGGCGTTCGGTAGTGTAGACCATCGGAATACGAAGGGAACAGCTTCTCTATCTCGACTGAAGACGCTGCAAATATGTAGATGGAGAAGGATGGGGGTTCAGTGGATTGGCGTCTGCATGATGGAAGGACGTAAAGAGGTGGGCGTTGTGTTGAACGCTCAGCAACGTGTGGCGCAATTCGCGATGTTATGGATGTAGCATCGAGCTACGTACTTGAGACGCTCTGATATAAATATACGGTAAAGGTACGGGAATTATAGCAAGTCCGCAAGAGGGCGGAGTGGTAAACTGGGTGTCGATGCTGCCTTTCCTCCCCTCTGTAACGACTCTCGAAGCTGCCTTCGATTATTTGGGTATAAAATCATGCAGAGGACTCGGAGATATGCCCTGAGCTTCACTTGGTCTGGTATAGAGATGTAAGAAGCTGCTCATGAGAGATGTGGAGTTGATACGTACCGTATCCGCCGGCGTCTGTGAGCCTTTTCGACCACGCCTCCGGGAACGGCGGCGCATGCGTTCTATTTGGTAGTCCCATTTTGGAATCTGGAGATGGGCGTCGCTCTGAGGAGGAAGGGCTGTGGAAGGGCCCGGCTTTGGCTTGTGCATTCCACGGGGTATCGAAGAGGCCGACCCAGTGTTCGTGGCGCGTTTGAAGCAAGGGACATCTGCTAACTGGATGAGGAGTCGGGGCTTAGTGATAATCTGCTTGGTGCATGATGGGGACGAACCTCTTCGCAACTCTGAAAAGCGATGGCATCGAACCCGGACCAAGGAAGTAGAACAGTCGTGATCAAGTGGCTGCAAAATTATCAGCCAAAGACGAGACATTTTGAGGATTCGTAGGTTGGCTCACTTATTGGTTCCTTCGTTCTCATCACTTCCTTCGTTCTCAAAATAGGACTGGGCGTGGTTGCTCGCTGGACGAGCGTTATCTCGACTGCGAGACCGCTCCTTGTGATCTTGACGGGCTGATCGCACGCGATTGAAGAAGCCAACCATATTTTCGTGAAATAGTGGAGAGAGACGAGCGAGGATGTTTGGTGGGCGGCCACTCTTGAGCCCGCACTTTTATACTCTCACGTTTACCAGAAAGACAATAATGGCAGCAACATGTACGGAAAATCCAGGAAGGCAGGTGTTGTTCATTATGATCGAGAACTCGCGCAGACAAGTCTCGTCGTGCAGGAGGTGGTGGTGAAGATTAACAACTCGAATGCTGTCAAGGCGATAGCGCCTCCGAGTCTCATCCTCTTGCCTTTCCTGTTCGAGATGCTTGTCCTCGGTATACCTCTTCTGTTGCTCGCTGCTCTACGGAAGCTCCACGAACAACAAGCCTGCGTGTTGGCATGATACAATCTTATGATTCCGAAAAGGGCAATCACTATCGACGCTCCACCAGCCGGTCGCGCTTCGAGTTCTAGCTGCCTTGCATCACTCGTACCTTTCAGCATCATCATGTCCAAGAAGCTCAAACAAGAAGCGAAATCATTCTTATGGGAACATGCCGGTGCATTCATGTAGACTCTAGGGCACAGGTACAATACCGCCTGTCTTCATGGAGACGAATAACGCTGAGCATCCTTGCCTCTTTTGTTTCCGCATCGAGCGATCCTTCAGAAGGATACACAGCATGTACAGGATCGGCCACAAGGTGGCAGTCCACAAAAATGCTTATATCAAGGCCGCGGCCGCTCTAAGGCCGCTCTCCATCCCCCGTTCCGTCAGTGCTCTCGTCATCATGGTTCTCTCATGGATCGCCCATCCTGTCCGCACTCTGAAACTCTTTCTCATCTCTTCATCAAAGCCCGTGGACGATACCCAGCCTCCAGAACGTGCTTATCCGAGTCGCCGACCTACGTACATAAGGGAGGCTCTTGAAGAACAGCTGGACGCAGCTGTGCAACTACCAGAACCATATGCTCCGTCACTACGCAGGCGGTCCGAAGTGCTCTCAGCTGTTGAGCGCAAATGGAGGGATTTAGGCCCAAATCTTGAACTCGCTGGCTACCGTTTGCGCCCGCGATATGATCGCAGTTGGCAGCCGTCATGGCAGAAGACTGGGGCTTCCCACGAGGACTGCGAGGATGCTGTAATAGGTGGCGGAATGTGGGTATGTGCCCCTCATTCAATCCGATCGAGCCTCTCAATGATCCACCTGTGAAGCAACATATCATCGATGCCGCACGGATCGAGGACGACCTACCGGTCATTCTCAAGAGAGTGAGGAAAGGGTTGAAAGAATGCGCCACTATGGCGTATCTCACCGGCATGACCATTGGCTTTGATCCCCAGAACCACTGCATGCCAGTCTTGGATCGTTTTCCAATCAATGAAAGCGACGAGATCCTAGTTTTTCCAAGGCTTCGACAATGGAACAACCCCATGTGTGAGACTGTCGGTGAAGTAATGGACTTCTTCGAGCAGGTTTTTGAGGTGCGCTTGGACTGCTGACCTATTCAATCACTCCACGACCTCACTTCTTTCATAGGGACTTGCTTTCATGCACCGTCAAGGTGTTGCACACCGGTATGTCCCTCGTCGGTACTACTCCACCCAACATATTGCTCATTCATGACTTTTTCAGCGATCCCCACCAGTGAGCCCGGCTGCCAAATGAGAGTGAGTTGATGCTGAGCTTATTGTAGCCTCAACATCATGATGGACGCGGAGACAATCTATCCGGATGGATGGCATTCAACGAAACCCGACAGGCTTGGTGGTGACGGCCAGTTTAATCGACTTGCCCGACATTTCACCCGCAGCCAAAGACCTCCTCGGTACTACCTCATAGACTTTGGGTTGTCCGAACACCACAACCGCGCCCGGGGCCCGTGTCGGACTGACTGCAAGTACGGAGGTGATCCGGGTCCGGAAGAGCGCTCCTCAGCAGAGCTGGTAGACCCATTTCCGGTGGACGTCCACTACGTTGGTCATATCATTATCGAACATTTTGTCGAGGTTCGTCCCCGACCCCTTGTCACCGCATTCATGCTAGCTGACACGTTTCATTCGAGCAGAATAAGAAGGGCTTCGAGTTCATGGCTCCTCTCGCCAATGACATGACGAATCCCGATCCTGAAATGAGGCCGACTATGGATGAGGTGGTGAAGGAGTTTTCGTTAATCAAGGCCCAGATGATGAAGACACAGCGCCGCAAGCTGCGATCGCGGCTCATTGAACTGAGACCTCTGCCGTGGGATGAACACCGATTCCCACCGGTCGGAAAGGTCGCGTACTGGCGTCATCGGGTTCATAATCTGCTCGCCCAAACGCCGGCCATACCGGTACACCTTGTCGTCTGATACTCGCTACGAACGTATAGCAACCGCATCCAATGACATCGATGTATATAACGACCAGGAACATACTATGAATTTACGCTACTCTCACGATGAAAGTACTGTACGTAAACGCACACTACACGAAGCCCCAGATGGATACATCAAGCGAATACGTTGAATTCGTACATGCAGCATTATTCTAGACCCACAGATATCGATCATCACCTCCGAGCGTCCTCTGCCTCACTGTCGTCCGCACCCGTGTCGACAGACGCCCAGTCGGTTTCAATCGGCCGATTGAGCGTCTGGATCTTCGCCCCTTTGCTTGAAAGGTATCTTACTACTTCGGCAGCCCTGCGCCAACCCTGCTTGTCCGGACGCGGGGTGGCACTCTCCGCATCATGCTCCGTGGACTTGAGGTCCTCGACCCGTCCATCGTGAGCCAGCGCAAGATGTGGGGAGGCACGGAGCCAACGTTGCTGAGCCCCAGGAGCATCGAGGAGAGCCATGAATGCGGAAAGGGCCCGTACGGCATCGCTCCGGGCACGCAGAACGTGTCGAATTACACGACGTGTTGGTGCACGGTGCGCACGCACGCGCTTCGCGGATGCCGGCGTGCCAATCTCGGGGGGCATCTCTGATGCAGGAGTGACTACCGGAGAGACAGATGCGGAAGGAGTCGGCTCGGGGCGTTCGATCCACGGGTTCGTCGGCGGCGTGAGTGGCGTGGTGTACTGTGCGAGGGCGGCCAGGGGCAAGTCGAATCGCTTTGGGGTCCATACGCCAAGAAGAACACGCCAAGCAGCCATCACACGCTTGGCTCGGATGTACGTCGCTGGGAACGATCGTCAGAGTTGAATATCACACCCAGGTGCAAATACAACTCACAATCGACGAGACGGTTGTGGTACACGGCGAACCAGTAGAGGCTGGCGGCGGCAACCAAGGCTCCGATGGGAGAGAAGAAAAGGAGGGCCCACAAGAACATGAATGTGGTCGGGTAAACCAGGACTCCCGCGAGCAGACCGAGAACGACCTTGTTCTGTGCCATCGTCTCCTCCTCGTCGACCACAAGAGAAGCGCCGAGGCGAGCCAGGAAGTACACCGGGAGATGTACAAGGAGAGGAAGAAAGAAGAAAGGGAGGTAGATTAGGCATGCAAGAGTATCTTGGACGAGGGCGAAGAGCGTGCGTAAGCGGAGAGTGAGCGGGGTCCGCTTAGATGGATCGAGAGTCTTCGGCAAGGGCAAGGTTGCGAGCACGGAATTCGTGAGGTTAGTCGACTGAAGGAGGGAGTAGTAGATGAGTAGCTTGCGCCGCACATCGGCGAAGTTCATCGTCGCATCCGGGGTGGAGAACACATCCACGAGGCTATAGAAACCAACGTAAGTATGAGCGCAGTCGGCAGAAACCACAGCTCACGTCTGAGAGATCGACACAAAGTCATTGAGAGGAATACTGCCCTCTTCCTGCCAAAGAAGATCACGAGCCATGCGGGCTGCAAAGAGAGTGTCCCTGCCAGTTGGTTAGTTACCAAACCAAGGGCTCGAGAGGCAGGACATACCAGTCGGGAGCGTTGATGGTAGCCTCTACGAGGTCGGTGTAGATTTTGCTAGTGAGCCGCTTGACGGCAGCCCGTGCAGAACCCTCCGATTCTTCCATGAATTGAGCCTCGTACTCATCCATGATGATGGGTTTCCCAAACCTGAGAGAAAGACATCAGACCGCGCTAAGCACTACTTCGGACTCACTCACTCAATGACAATCTATAGTGTGATCAGCGGGGACATCCCAGTGTGGCGAACGATGCATGACATACGTCGCTCCGGTACTTGCTCTTGTTGGTGTACACAATAGCAGCAGGCAAAATTTGCACCGGTTTCCTACTTCCCATGTCTGGGTGCTCGCGCGCCCACTTCATATATTCGAGTGCCGCCCAAGCGGCTCCGTCCTTGACTTGCATGATGCGAGACTCCGTGTACGACGTGCCTTCAGGGAAGAGGGCAACTGCCCAGTCAGCAGCTAGTGCGTCGAAGGTGCCTTTGAACAGAACACGGCGGTCTTTCGATTTGCGGGCGACAGGAATGTTGCCGGTGCTGGTTAGGATGTACTTTAAAATGGGGTTCCCAAATAGTGTGGCTGCGGATTCGGTTAGTTGCTGGGGTCTCGGGCACAGTTTTGAGACTCGCCCTTGCTCCAGTAGTTGAGAATTCGCTGTCCCGGAAACATGGACGCTAACGATCGCGTCAGTTAACGCATGCGTCGTTGGTGGTAGGCAGTACACACAGAGAACACAAGGATCCAGCATCATGTTATGGTGCGTAGCGGTGCTATATAACCATCAGTGAAGGCAGCACAGATGAGCCATCAAAGTACGCACACGATGAGAGGTCCATCCTGAGGAACATTCTCCGCTCCGATGATGTGGACGCGATGGAAGAACGAGACCACAGCCCAGCGTGCAAGCTGCCGGATGACGCGATGAAGGACCTTGACCTCTTTCTCTTGAGAGGACATTCGACTCGACCACGTATAAGATGCGTGTCCAGTATCCGACCAGCCGTTGCTGGTATAAATGTCAAGGATGCAGGAGGGCAAGGCGCGGTCGCGTGACGTGACGTGTCTCTTGTCCTCTTGCGTCTCGTCTGGCGCTGCTCAGATATCCTAGCTTCCGCTAAACTGACCCTGAGGCGATCTTTGGTGGAACTATTGCGAAGATTCGGATCCAAGTATGCACAGTATTTACGCCAGAATCAACAATGCGTCCGCGTTTCTGTCGTCTTGCTTGATTGCTTTGCTTGGCGCGGTCGCGCTTTCCTCGTTCGTTCTTCCTTCAACACCTGGAACTAGCCAGGTTGCAGTAGGATCCATCAAAGTGTACGTTTGAAGGTCTTAATCTTGCCTTCGGTGCTTGATCCTCGAGCAGGTTCCCCGGCAACTCGCAGCGGTACAGAACCGGTCCTCAAGAGTTCACATTCGTAAACTACAACATCAGCGCTGGTATGAATGGATTACTGAGCTCTCATTCTCATTCACCCATCCTTTTGGTAGATCTCACACCACTCTTCCATTGGAACACAAAGCAGATCTTCCTGTATGTTCAGGCAGAGTACGAGAATGCCAAGGGTGTGAGTGACATTCCTTTTCCACCACATTTCCCCTTCTATCTCTACGTGCCCCCTGTACCGGATTGAGCTGTAGGTTGAGCCCTTACTTACGATCACCATACTCAGGTCCGTAACGAGATCGTAATTTGGGACCGGATTGTTCGCCGAAAGGAGGACGCCCAGGTGAACGTCCTCGGCAAGAACAAGTACGTCTTTAGGGAGCTCTCGTCATCCTTCAAGTGAGTCAGCCTCTCGTCCATCTCGTTCGTCACTAACGAGCGGACATCCAGACGGGCAACGCCAGCACACTATGTTCTGAAGTACAACATCATGCCTTGGGTCGGGGCATTGACGTACGGAGAGGCAGCAAGAACAGAAGAACCGATCCCCTTTCCGCCATCAAAGTCACTGAAGTGAATACCGAACGGCCGCATCGCATGTGCCATAGTAGGAAGCATCGTATCGACGCCGTTGCTCCCGTATCGTTCATCTGAGCGTCTAACGTGTAACTGGTTGGTGACGAATGATCATTGGAGCGTCTCAGATACATGAAGACCGTAGAATCGTTGGCGGTGAAGGGAGGTGTATCCTCTTCTACCAGCATGGACGGGGCACGGCCGGCGTGCCGCAGAAAAAGTAACCCAGCCGACGACCCCAGTATGCGAACGAGCACATTGCTGCAGGTAACACACGAGCGCGTAGCTGGCGCTCACTGAACCTAGCAAGCGTGACTCGGAAGCGTCGCACAACGTGTTCGATTGTTGGGCGTGCTACCGGATCCGGGTTTGTCATGTCGTCTACAAGTTCCCTCATGAACTCAAACCCGCGCAGCTTCTGCAGTTGTGTTCAGCTTTAAACCTTCGCTCTAGTGAAGCGTAAGCTTGAACCTACATCGAGGAAGTTCGCGCGAATGAGGTTCCCCACGAAATAGATGTCGGAACGGAAAGGGTCCGCACACTTGGCCGGAGGTTGCTGCTCGGGGCACGACTTGTCGCCGCCTCGGGCAAATTCGTCCCAAACTGGAGCGCGCTGGTCGAAGAAATTGGAGATTCCAAAGTCGATGATGTAATACCGAGGCTGTTGTACAAATTGTCGCGAAGTTTCTCAGCCTCCTCGGTTTCTTCCAGAGAACGAGGTAACGCATTGGTAGACGGTTTTCTCAACTTTAGAGCGCGGAGGATTCGAGAGAAGGTCATATTTGTCGAAGGTTCGTGAAGGTTGGCACAGTGGATGGGTGAAGATGAATCGCACCAGCATCGCCCTGGTTGCTATAAGACCACATGCGGTATGGGTCTCTAAAGCAGAGAATAGGACCACAACACTCTCCATGAATAAGAGAACAAAAGGTCGTTGTGCGCGCGCCTGATCGAGAACAAGGATGTTGACCCAAAGGGAAAGAGACGAAGGTCAGGAAGGCGATGACGATGGCGCGACGCGCTTATCTCCGCCATTTCCTTGCTTCCCTCCTTCCTCTTGTTGTTGTCAAGTTTGCTCGTATGGATTGGGCACTCACTGTTGCACTGTTCATCGCCACCTAGTATCATGTACAAGGCTCCGAATCCGCTCTCTTTTGTACTCTGACTCCCCAAGGCTGTCCGATGAACGACTTATAAGCCGCAGCGCCGCGGTCTGAGTAAATCCACACACTTCTGCTCATCGACATGCTCGATTTCGTGAAACATGCCATCTCTCCTCGTGATCCAACCGATCCGGTGGCGATGCAGGCTGGAGACATCTGGAACCACACTACTGACAATCAACTGAGCCGCGATGCCGGCGTACGCAAGGCCAGACACGCTGTCGTCCTCGCCGACCGCATGATAGACCAGGCTGCGGAAGAAGTTGTGGCAATGGAAGACGAAAGAGCGTACATGGAAGACAGACAAAGGTATGTAGCAAGCCTGGTACGCGCGCGAAGATCAGTGCTGATGACACATATGTGTACAGAGTGAACAACGCCATTGAACGAGCGAAACAAGCCCACATTCTCGACTTCAGAGGAAAGGACAAGGCTCGAGAGGCCTTGAGACTGGCTCGCGCATTGAATGCAGATGCACGTGCCGTATGCGTGGTTTTCTTCGTGCATTCAACTTGGCCTGACAAATCATTTCAGTACACCACTCCTGGTCGCGTGCAAACATCGGGCAACTCTCATCAGCCGTCGGAGGAGCCGCGGGTGGCTGCTTCATCGGTCCAGCCGGCACTAGCGCTGCCGCCGCGCTGGCCCGCTTCCCCTCTTTTCGTCATCCAAGAGCAGGGCTCGGAGTCTGTCTACACTATCCGCAAGTCAGTGTTTGTGTCACCGCCGCCGCCGCCGCCGCCGCCTGCAGGAGCCGCGGGTGGCTGCTTCATCGTGCCTACTTCATCGGTCCAGCCGGCACTAGCGCCGCTGCCGCCCTGGATCGCGCCGCCGCCGCCTCCGCCGAATGAACTACCAACACGCCTCGCCTCTGATGATCCTGGCCTGCGCGTTGGGCGCGGCCATTTAGCGTGCCCTGTCGGCCGGCAGCGGTGGTATGGGAATCCGCCGAAGGGCGCCTCTTATCTTTTCTCTGGCAAGCTTGCATAATGAGCCTGGTGACTCGCCTGCTTCAGGTCTTCAATTTGTACAGGTGCAATACACAAACGCTGCCGGTCATATGCACAGACCCGCGGATGGCAATGGGGAGACTACTCATTGAGGCCGCATTGCTGGCCCACCGTTTGCTGGCCCACCCTTGTGCGGTTTGTTGCACTAGTATGTAGATGCTCGTCTATGCTATGGCAGTGTATGATATTTTGCAATGCTACTTTATACCAACAATGTCCTGAATCGACCGATTTCGGACGTACAGCGGCTAAAGCGCATCCGACTAGATCAAAAGCACCAATCCTCTTCTCGCCGTCGAGCACACTCAATTCATCGAAAGCAGTGCGGCCGTGGATATCGGGGGCACCTCAAGAGTTGCGTGGTGATGACTCCTGTACCATTCACCAGCCCTTCTCGTCGAGAAGGGATCGTCCTTGGATGCATTTCTTTTTGTAGCATCTTAAACTGTATGATATGACGAGTACCCGGGAACAATACGCTATTGAGTGGCATATGGAGGACAAGGTGTCGTCATCTCAAGAAGGAAACAGGCGAAAGCGGTGATGACTGCGGCTTGCCCTCTACCACCTTGTCGTCCACATGTGGCCTCTGGACCAACCTCTGTCGCACAGCTTGTCGGGATAACAGATCTTGTACAGAAACTGGCTGTGCTTTTGTTCCTTTGTGACCGTTTCTCGGCGCTTGTCCCACGATGCCTCAAAAGCCGCGCTGTAGCGGCGTGTGTTCTCACCCACCAGTACTCCAGCCTCCCTTGCCTCGACATGCCTCATCGTACCTCGCCCCACAATGCGACTGAGAGTGTATCACCTGCAGGCATCATGAGCGATGCCTCCGAATTTGCGCTGAAGAAATCGAGGCCCAGAGGGCTGCGATCCGCTTTGTCAGACGCTCGTCATCGCTTGGGCCAGGCAATTGGTGTACGTCTGCACCGCTGCTGTTCATATCCTTGGCGCTCTTACTTATGATTGCAACAGCTCGGGGACAGTGCCCGGCACCAGACACTGGGAGCGGCTCCCCAGCCAGCGCAAGAGCGATCCATACCGTCCCCCCCGTCCAATATCGTCTCACTCTTACCGGACGATCTGGCAACATCGCCCGCATCTACTCATGAGGAACTGGTGGCTGAAACAGAGCAAGGTCCCGATCTTTCGCCGGGGCACTCTCCCTTCCTAGGTGCCCTCGTCGATGACCAGGGCCGCCGAGTATCATTCCGAGGAGCATTCATGCCGCCTCTCGACTCATAGGTGCGCTTTCATACTTTCAAAATCATCCTTCGTAAATCTGATGGTCTCTCAGATGTGGCATCATTCTGGTACTATGCCACGAAATATACCCTAAGATGCTCGCTGGCGTGCATTCACTTGTTTATCTCAGAAAGCGATCGCGTATCAATATAGTTGGAGACTTCGCTTCCCGCCTATAGTGTTTTCTCTGCCAGAGGGATCTTTTGACGACGACCTCGACTAAGAAAGGTTACGGATCGTGTAGCTGGCATTGCCAGTGGAGGAAAGTTTCAAGCGTAAGAGGACAGGATTGCGTGAAAGGACATCAACGTTCATTACTGGTGCTAAGTGAACATACAATAGTCGTTCGAGAATAGTCGTGACTGTAAAACTCATTTGTGACGTAGCCATGCTCAACATGGTCTAGGTATCGGTGATGTGCCGCACAAGACGTAGCTGATCCGGTGCAACCAGTATGCGAGGGGCCGTACTGCCGGCACTTGCTCCCATCGGACAGTTGCAGTGCGTACGATGGGAGAGCGCAGTTTGCGTTTCGTGAGTCCGCCGACAATGATGCGGAACTGTCGGACGACCTCATCGATGGTCGGCCGCGCCTGCGGATCGGGATTCGTCATGTCGTTGATCAAGTTCTTGATGAAGCCGAACCCGGCCTTTGTCTGCGGAGATACGTTAGCGACGAGCTGCGAGAATGCAAAAGGTCAAAACTGACGTCGACAAAGTTTTGGCGAATGAGGTTGCCGACGAAGTAAACGTCGGATGGGAAAGGGTCCGAATGCGTCAAAGGCGGTTGCTGTTCGGGACACGACTTGTCGCCAGATCGTGTGAACTCATCCAGTACTGGAAAGCGTCGGTCGAAGAAGTTAGAAATACCAAAGTCGATGATGTAGTAGCGAGGTGGGCGTTGCGTTCTGCTGAAGTATCTTGCCTTCGAGTTAAAACTTTGACCCAAGCCGTAGTCTTTCCGGACCGGATGCCAGCCGTCTGGGTACATGGGGCGTGCGTCCATCATGATATTCAGGCTGGCGGTCACGTTCAGCTTGGTACCATCCAGTGATACAGGGTACGAACGTATGCAGATCCCTAACTTATGGATCAGTATGTGGACGCCCGGAGAACCCGTGGTCATCGCGACCCACCCGTGAGCCATGTTGTGGTTATGAAGAAAAGATACACCCTGCGAGACAGGTGAGAGTCGAAACCGGTGCACATAGATGTACATACCTCGAAAAGCTGGCGGAAGAAATCGACCGCTTCACCAATCGTTTCGAAGCCGGGGTCATCCCACTTCCGAAGGCGAGGCAAGACAAGAATAATGGTGTCAGGGTCGCCAGGGACGGGTACGTAGTCGAGGAGATGCATATTGTGGTTGCTTGGATTGGACTTCCTGCTGCCCGAGGCCAAGCCGACGGTACAGTCCCACTCGGTGTAGTTCCGGAGCATGTTGCATCGTTTAAGCATCACAGGGAGATTATCTTCTATGCGAACGGCGTCCATGACAACGTCTTCCTATGTGAGGGGGGACATTATGAGCAACAACGTGCATTGGGATCGATAAATGTGTACCGCACCACTATGATATTGCACGCCGAATCCTCGCATTCGCGACTTGGAGCCCCCGTCTCCTTCCATGACGGCCGCCAGCCAGGCTGCAGTCTTGGACGCAGTCGGTAGCCGGCGTGTTCCAGCGCAGGTCCGAGATCCCTCCACTCGCGCTCGAAGATGTTTAGGACCGTACACACTTCATCGCGAGGATGCTCGGGATCGGCCATCCCGAGTCGTCGCAGCCTCATCCTCTCGTCTATAGCCTTCTCGGCCAACTCGGTTTCTTCACGAGAGCGAGGAGGCATAGGAGGGCACGGTGAGGATGTCTTGCGAGCGCGACCAGCGCGAGAGATCCAGGAGAAGACCATAGCTCGACGGGGGACGGCGGGCGAGCGAGCGGAGGGAGCTGGTGACAACTAGCCTCTCATCGAGCCTATTATGTGACGAGAGCAGCCATGGCAGCATCATCTATCGTATCGCTGAGCGCTTCGCAGGCACCGAGAAACAATAGCGACGGTGCGAGCGTGTTCTGGAGAACAAGCGTGTTGACCGAAAGAGGAAGGAGGGAAGGAGCGGTGACAACTGCACGCTTCTTTCCTTCTCTCCATGTTATTGTCCTTATGCGGGTTGAGGCTCGATGAGGCTCGCACAGGTCGTTGCCACACAATCCTTTGTACAGAAGCTGGCTGTGTTGTGGCTCTGGTCTGGCCGTCGCTCGGTGTCTGTCAAGGGTAGACTCAAAAGCCCGGCTCGGTGTCGAGGCCTCACACACTCCACACTCCCCTAACTCGAACATGCAAACAACAATGCACTCCCTCCGTAATCGCGCAACTAAGAAGGGCCGAGAGGTCAATAGAACCGCTGGAAAGGCTTCAGCAGCTGCTGAGGACGCCGTTCGCGTCATGGACGACGGCGCAGGCGTCCTCTCACCAGCCGATTGGGCAGCGTTCAAAGACAAGGAAGACTGGTATGTTGCGCCCCTCCAGATGCTACTTGATATTTAACACTCCGCCGCTCAATAGGGTGCAGGAGATGATCCAAGGCAGCATACATAAGAAAGATCCCCATGATGCACGGATGGCCTTGTCCGAGGCTCATCGTCTTGGGGACCTGGCAGTGGGTGTGCGTTGCCTGATCATATCGTCCTGAAAGCCTCTTTTGCTCACCAACATATCAGCTCACCGACCCCTCTCGCCTCCAGCCCCATGCACCATCCTACCATCCCTCTCGCCATACCGAGGCCCCGAGGCATCAAGCTCCAGCGATGTCTCCTCGGTCTCAAGCGCCGTTGTTGTCACGGCCGCCGTCTATACACCCAACTGCTGCATCGATACGGCACCCGTCCAACCATGGCGCTCCTGCCGCACTGGTCTCGCCGAATCATCTGGCGGCGCCCGGACACTTCCCTCCTGCTGGATCTGTGCAGAACGCCTGGCCAACATCGCAACATCAGTCTCTCATTCAGAGTCACACCGTTCGAGACCCCGGCCGCCCTCTAACGTATCAGGACGCTTTCATGCCTCCGCCTGCTCCTCAGGTACGTCTCCTCTCCGCTCGCGATCGCCTACCGCTGTGTTGAACCCTTGCGCAGGCTCAGCACCCTGCGCCTCATGTTGTCTACGTGAAGAACGTCCACACGTATAACATCGTGGCGGGATACCCTGGCGGGATGCCTGTCACGGTGCAAACGCCCGTGTATCCGTCATCGCCTGTTTATCTGTCATCGTCGTTCCGTGGCTACTGAAGGGCTTGATACTGTACGATCCTTTGTAACAATCCTTCCTTACTATACAAAGGAGAACACCCTCCGACCTTTTTCCGATTGGCCCAGAGACAAACGTCAAGACAAGGAGCAGAAGCGCGAAAGCACAGCCGCGGCCGGCCTGCAGTTCACCCGTTTGTCTCTCTCTCCATCATCAACGTCCTGTAGCTTTGAGTGCTATCATGTCAATGTACCTATATATATATGCTCATATGTATATAGAGTGTGCACATACCGCCGTGATCTTGGTCTGCAGCTATGTGTCTTCGGGTCTGCTCCAACTGAGGCTTGGCGCGATCACGCTCTACACCCTGCGATCTCGACTACACCCAGCTTGGTATGCGCACTACGGTGTGCTTTTGCGCTCTGCGTGCACTGTGTGCAAGGGCAGGTCTTGCCAGCGCCCTGCCGAGATGTCCGGTGTGGGCCCGAGCGTCGCGAGGCGCGTCGTCCGTTTCGGGACGACGCGCTGCGACGTATCTCTCTCGATCACCTGCCTGCCCACTCACTCGGACATTTGCCATACACACTCGAGATGGAACTGTGAGCGGGGGGACTGACAGTAAGCTTGGGTGTTTGTGAGGCTTGGATGGCGTTTAACAGGTTATCTCGCAGTGTGTTCACGCCCCGACGCACAAGATGTATGTGCCCGCAATACATCACGACTCGCGCTGACAAGCAAACATGTGGTGTTCCAAGGGTCATCTTGGCTGCTGGCCACGCGGGCAGCTTGCGGAGCCACAGTGCGGACAACATTATGAGCTATAATGATGATCTTTGCACTATCACGAGCGATGGCAAAAGCTAGCACGGCCGCGGCGCTGTGAGTGCAGTGGCATTGTGTTGGACCACACTAACCATGTCTAAGATACTAAACACAGATCATACCGTAAAGATTGCACGGGTAATGCCAAGTTTCGGACGCCGCCAGAGATGGCTACGATTTTGGTATGGCTTTCTTTGGGACACGGGAGATGCGCGGAGCTGGCCGGCGAAGCCGGCCGAGAGACAAGCGTCTCCTTGATAGTAGAAACTTCGCTTATATGGCTACAAAAGCGACTTCATAAGCGCTTGAACTGATGCTATTGCCGTGCGGAGCACGGGTAACCTCTAGTCCTATATTACAAAGGAGAACACAAAGAGACAACTTGATCGGTCCGCACTCCGGTCCGCAAAGTCTCTTCGTTGCTCTTGCTCTCTCGCTTCACTCTCGCGTTCGTCCTGTTCTCCGTTGCCCGTATCGTCGACATATATAGTATCTGAGTGCGATCTGTATGCGTCCTAACACATGGATATCTCATATCAATTTGATCACGCATCAAGAACGAGCACGCCTGACTTACAACACTTGCCCTTCTCGAGCTCAGCTGCGCTCAAAAACGCGGTACATCCTCATGAGTGTAGATACTATACTTGCGACATAGGCACTCCATGTTACTACAATCCATTCTCACGAATGAGCTTGTGAGTCAACGAGATACGGCTCGAATTCAGACACTCCCCCGGACGTTGCAGACCGCTCGAGCATCTCAAGCATCCCACTGGAAATTCCGCCGAACTGTGAGGGCTTAGATGGAGTGATCATGTTCATTATCTTCAGTCTCACTGGGAGTTTTGACTGATTGCATTCTTACTCTACGACAGTGTCCTCGAGCTGGTAGCCTTGGAAGTGAGTCGGACGCAGTTCCCATTCTAGGCTCCTTAAGCGCCAA
Source organism: Limonomyces culmigenus (assembly GCA_002233555.1). NCBI lineage: Eukaryota > Fungi > Basidiomycota > Agaricomycetes > Corticiales > Corticiaceae > Limonomyces > Limonomyces culmigenus. The sequence continues at coordinate 46,151 of LCTX01000228.1, read as the reverse complement.
GGAAACCTCATTCTTTTGCACTAAAGCCTCGAGGTGCGCCTATTCACAACGTATGAAGTGTTCGTAGCATGTATATTGACCCGACTGCAGCCCTAAGTGGAGTCACTCGCGCATCCAAACTCGCCATCTGCGCATGGGTGAGCATATGCACTTATCCCAAGTTGCAGATGTGCGGCACCCAGAGCGTGAGTGCTGCAAGCTTCCGCGCACGCATCTCCGTCCACCGCGTGAGGACATCGAGGACGGGTTCTTGCGTGCTCGAGTGGAGCATGCTCCAGCCGGCCTGCGATTGGCACGAGCAGCGCCGTTTCACTCAGCCAAGCTGCACGGAGCTCGGGGTGTTGCGGGAGCACAGCGATGAAGGCCAGGGGTGCGTCGGGCGGCTCGGTTCAAGCAAAGCGTGGGAGTCCCGCTAATGTGCGCAGCACAGACAGCGCGTCGGGGAAACTCGAGCGGTAGCGGGCCGTTCAGCGGCAGGACCGATTGACCTCTTGCGTGGGCTCAATACGTGGCTGTGCGAGTGACAACGGACAGACACCCTCTATCTCGCAGACATGGGAGGCATAGGCCTGGTGGGTGAGCCTGACCGAGAACGGCGAGACGATCACCCCGGGTCTCGAGAGGCGTATTTCGCGTTCCCTTTTCTGCTCTCACTCAGCTGAACAATGGTTACCTAGCTACTCGTGACATCGCAGTGCAGATTTGGATTGCGACACGCCTCAGACTAGGAACACGAGGAGTCCGCCGGCAGAGCCGGCGGGACGACGAGTGTTCCGAATTGACAACTTTACATACGTGCTTACTCTGCAACCCTTACTTTGATCGACGGACTATATCATACATCTCACTTAGATTTGATTTCTCCGTACGAAGTACGGGTCAAACTGCTAGTCTAATACCCAATCCTGCACATGCATATTTGTCTGGCCTGCAAAGGCATTGGATGGTTCCCCGTAGGCATGTAGAAGGCAAGCGGTGCCATCCGATAAGGTTGCGAGCTCCGCAATATTCTAGAAATGTGCAATTAGAACCTACGGGGAACCGTCCGTTTGGGGCCGGAAACATCGAACGAGTTGCAACTCGACCGTGTGAACTGTGTGAAGCAAAAGACATGCGTTTCGTGACTTTTTTCGAGCACGTAGATCAGCGGGTCGCTGGCTAGAACCATATGTAGCATTTGCATTCCTACACTTGTTCTTCTTCATCGTCCCCTCACCCGCGGAAGCGGTTGCTCACGACCTCGACCCAGTACCCATCGGGGTCGAGGATGAACGCAAGGCCCTTCATACTGCCCTCGTTCGGCCGCTTCTTGAACGGCACGCCGCGCTCCTCGAAGCGCGCGCACGCCGCCTCGACATCGTCAACCGTGATCGCGATGTGCCCGAAGCCCTTGCCGGGCTCCGCGTTCCCCGAGGCGTAGCCGGCGAAATCCGCGTCGGACTCGGTGCCGTGGTTGTGCGTCAGCTCGAGCAGCCCTGCGTCCTTCTCAGTAGTGTGAAAGGGGAGGGGGAGGGGGGAGGGAGGGCAACCTTCGCGCGAGAAGCGCGACGCAGCGCGCGCCTCCGCGCTCAGGCCGGGCTCGCAGTACCCGAGGAAGTAGAGCGTAAAGTCCTTCTGCGGGAGCTCGGAGATGAGCTCCATCCCCAGCGTCTGCACTTGCGTGAGGACCGCCCCGGTCAGCAGCGGCGAGGCGAAGCGCACCTCGGTGTAGAAGGCGATGCTCTTCTGCGGGTCCTTGACCCGGATCATTGTGTGGTTGAACTTGAAGCTCGCGGTCGCGGCGGTCTGCGGCATCGTGCGCGGGGTCGAGGTGTGCAGGGTGCGGGGCGTGAGGGAGAGCCGGGCTGCAGGGAGGGAGAGTCGGGCTGCAGGATGACGCGGGTGTGTCACGGTGGAGACATGACGCTCTGCGAGAGATCGGATGCGCCGGGTGGCGGAGGAGGCGAAGGCGCGCATTTGCGATCCGCCACCATGTCCCAAGTCGACGAGGAGATCGCGCTCCTCAAGGTGCGCGCCTGCCCGCCCCGATCCGCGCACGCATACACTCACACGCGCACAGGGCGAGCTGAAGCGGCTGGACACGTCCGGCGGCGCGCCGGCGGGCGGCGGGCTCGCGTCCGTCCCGTTCGGCGCGCTCGTGCGCGACGACCGGTGTTCCAACCTCTGTGCGCATATCGCCCTCATGCATGATGGCTGTATGCTGATAGACGGGCGCGCAGTCGAGGCGCTCGTGGGCACGCTTAAGGCCGCGAAGAAGCGCAAGGTCGTGCGCTACGACAGCGAGCTGCTCCTCCAGGGCGCGCACGACGCCGTCGCCGTCGTCCTCCTCGAAGCATACTCGCAGTCGCAGTCCAAGTACACATCCCATAGCACAGAAAGAATACATGTACGCATAACACACCATACCTCGCCCTCAGCGGCGGTCCGTCTTGCCTCCCTTCCGCTTGCCCGCGAACAGGTGCTTCGGCTGCCACGCCGTGAGCGTCCAGTCCATGCGCGCCACGGCTCACGCACCATTTTCGTCCCGATCGCGCGGTCCGCCTCGCCCGCCTTGGCCTGCCGGTTGCGCTCGCGCTGGCTGAGGTTCCGCAGCTTCGTCGCCTTGTCCGCCTGCGCGCCCGTGCGGAAGCCCGCCAGCTGTCGGTTCTTCTGCGGCACCGCGCGACCCGTGTTCGCCTTTGCGCGCTTCGCGGGCGCGTCCACGTCCATCAGCGCCGGTGCGTCGCCGTCGACGTCCATCTCGTCGTCGTCGTCGTCCGCGTCGCGCTTGCGCTTGCCCTGCGCGCCGCGCGCCTTCGCGAGGATCTCGGCGCGCGCCTCGATCCGCGAAGGGTCGAGCCCGGCCTGCGTGAGCGCGCCCGAGAGCTCGGAGAGCGTGCGGAGCCCGGCCGTGCGCGGGAGCCGCGCCTGGTTCTTCATGTTCTTCTTGCTCGCCTGGCTGAGCACCTTGTGGCCCGCGGCGACTTTGTTTTCTGCGGCCTCACGCTCGTCGTCGCTGTCGAACCAGGCCGCCTCGTCGTCGGACGCGTAGAAGCCCTCGGCCTCGAGCCGCTCCTCCTCGCGCTCGAGCGCCTCGAGCTTCTCCGCGATGTCCGCGTCCACAAAGTCCGCGATGTTCTTCCCGTCGAGGATCTCGGGTATCGTGTCGTGCTTCCACTCGTCGTTCGCGAGCATGTAGTTCGCTGTGCCGCGTCAGCCGCCGCCCCGCCCACCACGCCAAGCGCGCACGCACTCTTCATGCTGAAGTTGAAAACGCCCGGGCCACCCTCCGCGAGCTCCTGGTCGCGCAGCAGGCGCGGGCGCGCGGGGTCGTCGTGCTCGAAGCGCTTGCGCGCGCGCACCGCGTCGGGGATGAACGGCGCGCGCACGACGTCGTCGCGCGCCTTGGGCTGCGCGACGTGGATCCGGTTCGCGACGGAGGCGAGCTTGGACCCGGCGAGCTTGGCGTCGACGCGGTGCGCGAGCAGCGCGTCGCATGCGCGCGTCTTGAGCGCCATCACACCCTCGTCGGAGTGGCACGAGATCTGGACGTGCTGCACGTCCGCGCCGCCGATGATCTCGTCCACCAGCGCGCGCGAGTCCGCGGGCAGGTCCTCGAGACGCGTCACGTCCGTCTTGTTTAGGACGAGCATGACGGGCTTGCCTGTGAAGAGCGGCTTGATCGAGTGGAAGAGCTTCGCCTGCGCCTCGATCGTGTAGCCGCACTGCTCGGACAGGTCCATAAAGTACAGGATGCAGCTCTTCAGGTGCGCCATCGCGGTGATGCTCTGCATCTCGATCGTGTTCATCTCCTCAAGCGGGTGGTCGAGGATGCCCGGCGTGTCGATGACCTGCCAGCGCAGGTAGCGGTAGTCGAGGTGGCCGACGAACAGCGACTTGGTCGTGAACGCGTACGGCTGCACGTCGACGTCCGCCCGCGTGACCTTGTTGATGAAGGACGACTTGCCGACGTTCGGGTACCCGCAGATCAGCAGCGTCCGCGTCGTCGGGTCGATGTTCGGCAGCCGCGACAGGTGCTGCCGCACCTGCTCCAGGTACGCCAGCGGGTCCTTCTGCCGCTTCATCACCGTCGCCATCCTGCGCGCCAGCCCGTCAGCGCCGGAGAGAGGGAGGGGGAGGGGGCACAAACCGGCCGAGCGCGGCGCGCTTGAGCTGCTTGCACCGGTACAGGCTGTCGCCGAACTTGAGCAGCCGCACGTAGTCCTTCGCGACCTGGTCGATCAGGTGCCGCGCGGTGCGCAGCTGGCCCAGCGCGAGCTTGTAGTGATTCTTGTCGTACAGCACGTTCATCAGCGACGACAGGAACGGGTGCACGTCCTATCCCCTCCCATGAGACAGTGTTTAGAAGAGATGAAGAAGCACGCACGTCGAGCATGGGAAAGTCGGTGAGGATCGCGCCGAGCTTCTCGTCGAACGAGTCCTGCGTGAACTTGACCTTGCGCATGTAGAAGTTGCGGATGCGGCTGATCTTGAAGTTCTTGTGGATCACCTGCACATGCCTATCAGTACCCTCCCATAAAGACCCGTGCTCTCAGCCTGGGGCGCACCGTCGGCGTCTTGCGCTGCGTCTTCGAGAGCACAATGTCCAGAAAGTCCGCCGCCGTCGGCACCGGCGCAATCTGCTTCAGCCCGCTCGTGGACATGGCGGCTGGCTGGCGTAAAGTCGGGTGGAGTGGAGGGAGGAGGAGGGGTGGAGGGTGCCCTGCGTGTCGGCCCGGATCCGGAGCTGAAAAGTCGAGTGCAGGAGGAGGTGACCGAGAAAAGGTGTGGAGAGTCACGTGGGGCCGGCGTCTCTTTTGCTCAATCCCCGATTTGATGTTCGATCAGTCTATTGGGTATCAGATATATGTCTATGTATACACTATGTGAGGCTGTTCTACACTAGTTCATGGGATCACGGGCGGTCGGACAGGCCCTCCGAGGTATGCGTGAAACGGGTACACAGCCGACTGCGGGTACACAGGTGGCTGCACACCGATGAACGTTCCAGCAGGTTGAGGGCCAAAGTTGTAGGTGTTGTGCACGTTATACACGTGGGTGACCTGCGGCTCCGCAAACTGGCCCTATTGCTTCGTAAGATACGGCGGGCATGGAACAAAGAAGGAGATATGCCTGGGTGCCATAAGTGGCGGAGGAAGACCCTCCAGCCTTCCGGTAACGTGTCGCCTCGTATTCAGTGGACGTCATGGACGGACCCCACGACATCCATTCGGGCTGTGGCTCGAGTCCCGGCGGTTGACGGCGCGCCCGCTGCTGGTGGAAGCGTGATGCACTCTGTGTGTCTGGCGGCGGAAGGTCGGGTTCGTATGCCGGAGAGCTTATCGTCGGACTCGGCGAGCGGTCCCAAGCTTGCGATGGCTGCGGGGATGCTGCCGGCGACTGGCGCTTCGGAGCCTCAGTGACGTGGGATGCGTGATATGCAGGTGCTGGAGCCAAGAATCTGTCAGCGTTGGTATACTAAAATGAGTGTTGGTGAGTCTCAGATACAGAGACCAAGAGGTGCAACGCACGGCTCTGGCCCACTTCACGAGGTTTTGGGCGTTCGTCAGTGTACGCCACACATCGAGCTTGGACCCAGCATTCACGCCCTTCTCAAGTTCACGCCTCAGCCTGTTTAATTTATGCATTCAGTTAGAGGGAGACAGATCATCGACGGGTTGGACGCACTTTCCCTCTTGCTCGTCGAACAATTCCCAGTCGTGGTCGAAGAGCATATCTGAGCCGTCTCGCATGATCTGAACGGCATCCCGTATGATACTATCGGCCTGTTTAGCGGTGCTGTTAACCTCCCTGCCAGTGGGGGTGGTGCTGTTGAGAAGGCGCCCCATTTGAGGAGCGGCGGGGAAGTGTGGTTATGTCTGATCCCGGTTCGTATCGCGGCTTATAAGCCGCACGTCCACAGAGAGCACCTCCCCAGCAACATGGCCAACCCTTGTACAGGCTTGAATATCGAAACAACCTGTGCGACGCGCCCTGGTCCATAGTCCAAATGTGGAAGGACGAGGTGGGAGATAAGGGGCAGAATGCAGTGTTCACTGCTCTGCCGATCTCTTTCCTTGCTCGGTCAACATCCTTGTTCTGCAGCGAGCAAGACGAACAATAAGTTATTGTTTCTCCGTGCCCGCGAAGCGATTAATCATGCAACGCCTTGCTGTTGCGGCGAATGTGTCTTGTCATATAACGGCCTCCATGAATCCAAGGGCGCCGCCCTCAGCAAACCCCACCGCTTTCCCGACGCTCGTACTACGCATAGTCAATCATGGTGCTCACTTGGATGTCTCGCGCTGGTCGCATGACGCGGAAAACTTCGCCGCCACGGATCGTTCCTCCGCGGTCTCAAGAAGAAACCGAAAAGGCTGAGCAGGCTGTGGCCGAGATGCGCAGGCGCAAGCGACTCGGATTGAGCGAAGACCTCGAGAACAAAGTGGATGAGGACACGGTACTGGTCTCATTCGAACGGTGGTGGAGGGACCTTGTCCCCGTGATCGAAGCGGCTGGTTACAGACTTCGTCCTCGGCTTCAGCCCGACTGGCGGCCGTCTTGGGAAGGGACCAAGATGTCGACGTATTTCTGTGAGGATGCGCAAATGTCGATCACTCAGGTGAGTATCCCGCTCTGTCAGGCGGCCATATCTCTCATCCATCATTCTGCAGAATCACATCATCATGGACGCCGTTCGCATAGAAGATGGTCTGCCGGTTATCCTCAAAAAATGCAACGGACTGCGCAACCCGGACGAGTACGACTCCACACTCGCTATGGCTGAACATGAGGCGGCCGTCGACCCGAGCAACCATTGCATGCGCAGCTATGACCAAATACACGTCCCGGGGGACCCTGACACCATCATACTCGTTCTGCCACGCCTTCGGCAATGGGACGACCCCGGCTTCGAAACGATCGGTGAATCGGTGGACTTCTTCCGCCAACTCATTGAGGTGCGCAAAGTGGTCTCCTCACTCATCATGGTTTCTCACGTCTTGCAGGGTGTATATTTCCTCCACAAGAATTACATGGCTCATCGGTAAGTGACCGTCTCGTGGTTGTAATTCCTTTCTCACGCGGGACCACCTCAGGGATCTACACCTGTGCGTCAATGCATCTCAATCTCCATTCATGGACTGACAAGTACGCTTTAAGCTTGAATATTATGATGGATGCACGCTCGATGTATCCGGATGGCTGGCACCCCGTCATAACGGATCAAGGCTTGGGTGAACGCTTCACTTCAAAAGCAAAGTACTTCAGCCGAACGCAGCGACCGCCTCGATACTACATCATCGACTTTGGCATCTCGAACTTCTACGACCGGCGGGTGCCGGTCATGGACTCCATCATACGAGCTGGGGATAAATCGTGCCCCGAGCAGCAGCCACCGGCCACGCATGCGGACCCCTTCCCCTCGGACGTCTATTTCGTCGGAAACCTCATCCGCGAGAACTTTGTTGATGTCAGTCTGGACCTCGTTTCTGCTGAGATACACTGATGAACCATGTTCACAGACAAAGGCTGGGTTTGATTTCATGACAGACCTGGTCAACGATATGACGAACCCCGATCCGAAGGCAAGACCGACCATCGATGAAGTCAATCGACAGTTCCGTATCATCCTCAGCGGGCTCACGCAACGCAAACTGCGCACTCGCGTGGTAAGAACGAAAGCGATGGAATGGGAAACTGTACCCTCGGTTCCGCTGCTCAAGTATTGGTGGCATCGAGCGGGCTACTTCCTCTGCGGCGCATCGGCCCTGCCCCGACACTGCTGAGCGCGGCTGGCTCGAGCACAAGCCATAACGATGGTCCGAGACGACTGGAATGCACCAGTGGACCTGCCAATGTACCAATCTTAATAAAATCTAACGACTTGTAACATTCCCAGTTCAGGGCAAACGAGCGCGAGTTTCTCGCGAACGCGCCGGCGACGTGAGATGCGGTAAACGAGGAACTGCTTGTCTCTCTCTTCCCCCTTCCTCACTCCGACCAGATCGAAATGCTGTTTGACGAACCCCTTGTGCCCAACAGCGATCAGATTTCAGATTTCTCAACCCGAGTATTTGCGGAAACTAAGTTCTCGGGCTTGATACAGTTTGGGGATATTGTTGTCGCACTGGCATCGTGAGACGCACCCATGCCGCTCTGCGCGCTGCGGGCTTCATCTTCCGGAAGTTATCGGCGAGAAGGGAGCGCCTCGTGGCTCAGAAGAGGCATATGACCGGAGCAGCACAATCGAGAGGAAGTGTGCTGGAGCTGGAGCAGAACAGGTGGCTGTCCCATCCAACAAAGTTTCCTCGTCCTTCGCGCTAACAATGTGGCAAGAAAGCCTTATGAACGCCTAGGACGGTCAGATGATCATCTGTAAAGTATACCTCGCATGCAGAGGATGCGGCTATGTTGGCCTGGCACCTGGCATGGGCAACCTCATGGTACGCGACCAGGACGGAACGAGTCACCCATGATCCTCATGAGATGCATCTCTTCTGATCCCTTCAACGACCTTGTAGATGATTTCACGGCTCGTTACGTTGATAATTTTGAGCAAGTACTCCCCATCTCCTGCAAGTTCCGTAGTTATTGACCCTGCATCGATCAGGTTCGGAATCAAGTAGTTATGCATCTTCGCACGGCCAGTTTTCACTGCTCCCCTCGGTATATGAAGAGAAGCCGTCGTTCCACAAAGTCAGAGAGCTTCCTATGCCGCGAAACTCGCAACAGCCGACTGTCCCGGTTCTTTGCGATACTGTAGTTGTCAGCATCATGGGTTCGAAGTATGTGGCTTTCCTAACCTCATGCTTGACCTAACTCATTAGTTGTTGTAACAGTGCATCCACATCCGTGATCCAGTCAACCACTCCATCATTCATTCATATGCACGAGGGGTCCGCTTCGTTCACCGTGGGTACCGACACCTTCCAGACTTGGTACAAGGTCGTCGGCTCCTTGAGCGGCCGAACCAAGCCCCCGCTCATCGTTCTGCACGGCGGTCCCGGTCTCACCCACGACTACCTAGTTCCTTTGGGTGACCTAGGACTCGATCGACCTGTCATCCTGTATGATCAGATCGGCAACGGCCGGTCCTCTCGCGCCGCCGAAAAGCCGGCCGAGTTCTGGACGGTCGACCTCTTCATCGATGAGCTCGTGAACCTCCTTTGCCACTTCGAGATCGAGGACGAGTTCGACGTACTCGGCCACTCGTGGGGTGCCATGCTGCTCTCCGAGTACTGCATCCGTCGTTCTCCTCCTGGGCTTCGCCGTGCCGTGTTTTCCAGCCCCGTCTCCGATACGCAGGCGTATGGCAGAGTGCGCATGGAGCAACTCGCAGCGTTTCCGCAGTGGGTTCAAGACGCCGTGAAGGCGGGGCCCAGAGATATGGCTCTGTACCGGCGTGCCCTCGACGCTTACATGCAAGTCCATGTCTGCCGGGTCTCTCCGACTCCGTCGGATGTGGTTCGCTCGATCGAGTATGGACTCGAAGATAGTCATGTCTCGAGACATATGTACGTTCCTATCTTTGCTCCCTGTGAACCGTATCTGACCGGGATCTAGGAATGCGGGGGAGCTTGGACAGTGGAATGTAGAAGGTCGGCTACACAGCATCACCGTCCCGTCTCTTGTCATCAACGGCCGATATGATGCATCCCAAGACATTGTGGTGACCCCATTCTTTTGGCGGATACCGAAGGCAAAGTGGGTACGGCTGGATGAATGCAGCCACATGTCATTCTGGGAGGAACGTGATCGGTACATGCAGCTCATCAGAGACTTTTTATAGTAGGCAACGACTCTTCAAGTTTGTATACACGGTCATGCCATCAAAATTTGAATCATTCAGACTTCCGTGCGGTTGTGTGGGCGTCATATTCGGCAGAGATCTAGCCCACTGCCCCGTAGGATGTGATGCTGAACATCTGGGGTGTGATGTTGAACAATCTGGTAAGCACGCATCGTGGATACAACGATCATGATAGCATTCTTACCCATCTCAAGGAGCTCCAGTCTATCCCTTACCTCCCTATCGACATTCCATGCAGCTCTTGCCTCGCCAATTCCATCTTTTCCCACTTGGCTCGTCGACACCACACCTTCAACCCTCATCGTACGAGCAGCCACCACACTACGTACTGCTCGCCATCCTTGCTCGTCAATCTGCTATTCTGCCCCAAGGTCCAAAACTGAACATCGGAGGCGGCATGCTCAGCCTGGCTTCGTATTATTTGCTCGACTCTACATCCAAGATGATGTCGTCTCAATTTCTGTTTCGTGAGGATGAAACTGGATATTCTTAAAACTGGCACACTCGTACGAAGACTTAATCGTGACGGGAAACCCGGTATGTGCATAGGCTGTGTACGCTTATGCTCTAGATGGTGGGTACTGCAGGTGTACCTTTGAGAGCGTAGGTGATTCTGTGCCGCCAATAAGTCAGCCAGCCGACAGGTTTGTCGAAGGCCCCCGGCAATTGCCTCCGTTGTATCACACGAGCGCGTAACTTGGGTGATGTGAGTCCGTATTTTATGATCCCAAAGCGCCGCACAACCTCGCCCATCGTTGGCCGTGCTTGCGGATCAACATGCGTCATATCTGTGATGAGAGGCGTTATGAATTCGAATCCTTTCTTGTTCTGTCGATAGTTATAAATGAGCGGACGCGAGATGTAGCAGAGACTACGCACATTCACAAACGCCTTTTTGATGACATTGCCAAGGTAGTACACGTCCGTGGCAAAGGGATCGGCGTGTGTTTTGCCGTGCTGGTCAGGACACGTGTGATCACCACCACGGAAAATTGTGTCTTGAACAGGCTTGGTCGTGTTGTAGAATCCAGAGAGACCAAAGTCGATAAAGTAATAGCGAGGAGGGCGTTGCGTGCGGGTGAAGTGGCGTGCTGGTGAAGAAAATTTGGATCCTCTGCCGGTAAATGTGTAGATAGGGTGCCATCCGTCCGGGTACATGCCACGAGCCTCCATCATGATATTTGACCTGCAATGATTTAGGTAAAGTGACGAGTGCAAAGGAATAACGAACACACATAGGACAATCACTGGCAGCAGCATCAGCATCTGTCAAATTGATCTCATTGGAGCATAAGTTAAAATACGCACCGATGCGCCATGTTCTTTTGGTGAAGAAAGGCCAGTCCCTGAGCAAGTATCAGAGCGAGACTTGTGAGCAAAAACGAAAATACGAACCGCAAATACTTGATGAAAGAAGTCAACCGCCTCACCGATTGTCTCAAACGACGGTGAGTTCCAGTCCCTTAGATAAGAAAGCACAAGTATCACGTTTTGGACATCGTGTGGAATATCGAGCACTTCATATAACGGCGTGGAGTGATTGTCTGGATCGCTTCGGATGAGTGATCCGGCAGGGTGATCGTGGTCTCAACCTCGGCTCGGTCTTTCCGCACGCGCTTCAGCATAACAGGAAGTTCATCAAGTGTTCGAACAGCGTCCATGACGTGTCCCTAGAGAGTAATTAGCAAAGTAGACTTGAATCAGATACCAGAACGACCAACGTAGAACCCATTCACAGCAGAATCTTCACACTCGAACACGGGTCCAGTCTGTCCGATCCAAGAAGGCTGCCATTCGGGCTGATATCGAGCACGCAACTCGTATCCCGCTTCGCGTAGGACATCTCGCATATCCCTCCACCATAGTTCGCTCTTGTCGAGCGTACCAGCAGCCAGAGCCGATTCTTCACGACTGCCTAAGTCGAGACCTTCTTGAGTCTTAGAGACCTTAGGAGACAAGATGGGATCATGATGAAGACAAGGATTGATCGCTGCTGCAACAGTAGACGCGTTCATAGTGCGAGGGTTTGGAGCGGAGTGATCGCTTCATCGTCCACCAGAGTGCTTTATAGGCTATGTATCCACCTTGTGGAAGGTGCTCTCTTTGTTGTCGACGCAAAGCAGTAGTCTAAAATCGAAGCGCAACATGTGGAACTCCGAGTGGTTGGATGAGGCAAGAGTCGTTCGCTGACTCGGGTCCGGTGGCTCGTTCCTTGTCTTCCTACTGCAAACTCCACAGCTCTTTTGTTCTGGAATTACTGGCTTGAACGGTTTTGGGAAACTTCTTGTACAAGATGCTCCAACAACGCTGTGCTGCGGCTACCACAATAACAACATTCCATTCGGTCGTTGTGTACAAGCCGACATCGCCAATCGTCAAGTACCCCGACACCCAGCAACCTCGGGCTCTTCTCTTGTCCTCAAGTTGTCTCTCTTGCTAGGATTGAACCTCGTCTACGCAACTACGCAACATCTTCCGGTAGGAAGGTGAACAAGGTGGTTCGCCGTGCCGAGGAGCTGGTCGAAGACGCCGACTCGTTGATCGAGCGGTGCCCGCACCGAGATGACATAGACGAAGATGATCTCGATGTATTCAAAGCCCAAAGGGATCTGTACGTATACCAGCTACTTGCATATCACGTATGTTTACCATTCATCCCATCAAGCTTCAACAGGACGGCTCGCGGCGCCCTTCGTGACAAATCAAGCTTTGAGGCCCAACGGGCTCAAAAGCTAGCCTGTAGCCTTTATCACACTGCAAGTGAAGTACGCTATACTCTCCTTGTGTCGTATTGTCATATCTCCAGAACTCACATCCAACCGTGCAGCTTACTAGTGACTCGACACTCGCTAGGCGTGTCCAACCCTTCGAATCACAACCTGAAGAGCCAGGTACACACCTTCCGCCACCTTACGAAAGCGACCACGAGACAGCACCTCTATCGCCTAGGCTCAATAAGTCTCGTCGTCTTTCATATGTCTCCGAGAACTCTACCTACAGTGATCACACATATCCCTCACTCTCTCTACTCAAGCTCTATCAGGTTCCGACCAGTGCCAGGTGCGTCGTCAGTCCTGAATCAGGAAACTCTTTTAACATGAGTCGTGAACAGGATCCCTGGACTTCCAGAAGACCCTCGTGTCTGCATTCGCCATTAGAAGATGTGAAGTCGCCTGGAATGCTGTCTCCACCACGTTCTTCATGACTGTACAACGAGAGCAATTGAGCTTGAATTCCAGTCCTTGCTTGGTGTGCATAAATTCAGTTGGTGCCCGAATAAAGATGATACAAGAACGTGCGAATGATGTACAAATGCGACCGATGCAGATGCAGCCCCAACGAAAACATGGAAAGCAAAGCGAGCGAAAAAAAAAGGATAAGTTACGCGGAAAGATTGAGCCGAAGAATGAAGTTCATGTCCCATTGAGGATCGCGAGAATACGCTCGAGCGTGCCCCCGTCGACGCCCCCACGACGCTGAAGAGCACCCATCAAATCATCCCCTCCAGGAAGCCCGTTGAGCCGGCCGAGTGTGAGAGACGCGAGCGCATTCTCGATGCGAACGGACAAAGAGTCGAGGAGTGCGAGTAGTTCGGGCTCAGAGGCCTTCGCATTCACCACCGGGACGAGAGCGTCTGGGTCGCCGACGAGGTACAGATCACCTGATGGCTCCTCTTCACCTTCCTTGGCCACACTCCCTTTGCGGGCGGTAATGGCTCGGAAGACGCGTGCGGACGCCAGTGCTTCCAGCCGTACCGCTAGTGTGCCCAGTTCGCGCAGTTGTTCCGGCCGGAATTGCAAGCGCGGACGTGCCGGCAAAGGGCCTTCCGGTGGGACATCCACTAAGACATCACGGCCAACGAGTGCTGCAGGGTAGACGAACGTAATGAGTTCGGCGGTTTCTATACCCTTGAGTTGCACTGCGCCCTTGGTGACGGTAACAGGTTGCAAGTGTCGTACATGGGCTATCGCCTCAGGTGGCTGTAAGAACGTGTACTCGGTCTCACGTCCATTGCGTAAGCACGCGTCGATCTCGGCCACGACATCCATGCTGATCGAGATTTGACCGCCTGCGGCCTGGCCCGTAATACGTGCAGTCCGGTTGACCATCGGCCCAAAGTAGTCCATGCGACCCGTGACGACGTCGTGTTCGCAAGTTGGATTCCCTGTGTGTATGCCCATACGGACTGACAGTCCACGTGCGATGAGCTTGCCATCCGCATCATACACTTCACAGCCTTCGGGGGAGTCAAGGATCTCTTGCGGCCACTGGGCAGTCAACAGCTCGGCTTGAACTCGTAGACACCAGTGCAGCGCCGACATGACGTTCTGGAAGGAGCACATGAAAGCGTCGCCTTCCGTCTTGACCTCGTAGCCACCGCAGAGCCGCAGCCAGCGCCGGAGCAAGCGATTGTGGATGCGATGTGCGGCCGGCATTGCTCCATTCGTTTCCCACAGCATCGTCGAATTGCGGATGTCCGTGAACACGAGTGGTACATGACCCGTTGGCGAGTCGATCTCGGGTCCGAGCCTATCAAGCTCCGCGTCGCCTGTACGCGGTATCGGCGCAGGTACCTGTCGCATCAGATCCACCTCGGGCAGTGACGCACGCGTGTACCGTCGCTGCACGTCTCCTTGCGGCTTGAATAGACCACGCATGTTGACGACCATGATCATGATACTCCCGCCAGCGCCGTATGAGATGGCAAGGTCACGAAGCTTCTGCGCCGCAATCATTGGGTTCGCGTTCTCGCCCGCCCGTGCAATGTCGATAGCCGTCTGGAAGGAGACATAGTCCCACAGTCCACGGTTGGCGATGATGAGGAAGTCATCGGTCTCGTCCAACTCGTGCACGTGGATGGTCGGACAGCAGTTGATCATCGGTGCGAGGTTGTAGAATCCAAACGAACGGGATAGGTCAATCTCGCCGTTGGTAAGGCCAGTGGGCGAGATCCACCCCTCCGCGCTACGGATTCGCGAGGCCTCGTCACGGTCCCAAGGATCATGCTTCGTCGATACTGGCATGGCTTGCCCGGCACGGGAGACGACGGCGAGTGCATTCCCGACGTTCGCGACAAACAGGATGCGGTCGACGAGGTAAACTGCGACGCCAGACGCGCCACCTGCCGGCATCTCATCTTTCCGCGGACCTGCTGCGGTGATCGTACTTGCGACGGAGCCCTTGCGGCCAATGAGGGGGTTGAGGTGCTCGTAGACGTGTTTATTCAACGCGAGAAACGTCCGCCGAAGTGCGTCTGGAACGCCGTCGAGTTTGAGTTGATCTGAGGTAAGCTGCTCCCGTAGTGCGGTGGCGAAATGCTCGTGCAGGAACTTGGCCAGCCGGCTGTTGGCCCCTGTTCCGTGTGCACGTCCGAACATGGCAAAGATGAACTCGTTCCGCTGCGAGCGGAAGTTGGGCACAACCAGGTCGAACATAGACAGCGCATCTGTCCTATCGATCATGTCGGCGATCCCGTACGTCATGTTGCCTACGTCGGACGGGGTCGTGCGGACACGCCGCTCGACAGTTTCGCCTGGTACATTTTCCATAAACGTCGTCATAACGTCCATCAGCCCGATCATGCGCAGGTTGTGCATGTTTTCGAAGTCAGCCAGATGCCGTCGCTGTGGACCCTGGTCTCGGATGAGGCTATGTGGCGTTGGCTTGATCTCCAGTCGCTTGTTGCCTGATAGATTGAGGTACCTCAGATTCTGACTCATGTTCCTGCGAGAGTTATGAGCGAATTGGTACGCGTGAACCAATTCATGCTACTACGTACCAGTTCCAGTCATACTCCGGGTTGTTGATATTGTACTTGAGCTGGTTCGAGCCGACATCGAGAGTGGTGAGAGCAGTGAGCTTGCCGAGCTCCGCTGGCAACGTCTGAAGCCTATTTCCGTTAAGGAACAGCGTCGTGAGCTTATCCGCACGCTCCAAGAATTCGACCGGGAATGTTGAGAGCTTGTTGCCTGACAGGTACAGCTGTTCAAGGTTCTTGTGTGGACGGAAGAAGGACGCAGGAAGCTCCTGGATGTCGTTGAACGATAGGTTGATGACACGAAGCTCCTTGAAGTGCCAAATGAGCCGGCAAATCCCGTCGTCGAACTTGTTTTCGCCAAGGTATAACTGCTCCAGAGAATAACTCAAGGGTGGGAACGCCCGCCGATCCGCTGGCCCAGAGAGCGATCCGGCTGTCGAGCCCTTGCGAGCGCGAAGAATCTCCACATCACTGGGAACGAGGCGTGACACATCACTCACTCCATTCGGTACCAGAAGGGCGTTCGAAGGAGTGGCGGTGGCCGGGCTTGCCGTGAGAGCAGTTGCTCCACCGTCGATAACGGGCCACGGATGCCACACCTCAATCCGGTTTGAGGTGGCGTTGAACGAGAGGAGACTCGCACAGTTCCAGAGCGTGCCTGGGAGGTGCCGAATTGTGTTGTTGTTGACCTCGAGGTATTCGAGGCGCTGGAGGCGGCCGACCGAGTCCGGAAGTGTATCCAGCTGATTGTTCGAGCAGCTCAGCTTCGTGAGCTGGGTGAGCGCACCAAGAGTGTCGGGCAGCACCCGAAGTGCGTTGTGATCAAGCCGGAGCTCATGAAGCTCGTGAAAGGGTGCGAGCGCATCAGGGTTTAACGCAGACAGTTTGGCGTGCGAGAGGTCGAAGACGCTCAGTGAGTACGTGTGCGGAGGTGGGTTCGGCGGGGGCACAAGTCGTGTGATGTCGTTGTGCGACACTCGAAGCTTGCGTAGACGGGGACCGAGGTTGAGTGAAAGCTCGGCGAGAGAGTTGTAGTCGGCATGCAGTTCTTCAAGGGTGGGCAAACCGCTGACTGGCGACACATCACGCAACAGGTTGCGCCGGCAGTCCAATCGGATGAGACACACTAGGTTCCGGCACGTCTCCGGGAAAGAGGGGATCCGATTTCCGACACAGATGAGGCGACGGAGCTGGGTGAGGTTGCCAATCTCGGACGGAAGTGCGGTGACAATATTGAAGGATAGGTCGAGTTCGTGGAGACCAAACATGTCGCATGCGACGGCCGGTACTTGCTCGAGCTTATTGTTACTGATGTTGAGCGATCGGAGCGCACGCAGGCGCGAGAACCACGACGGTAGTGTCGCGAGCCGATTGTTCTCCAAACTCAAGGACGCGAGACTCGGGAGCTCCTCCAGTCCAGAGTCCTCCAGGTCCCGGATGCGGTTGCAGGTAAGGTCGAGCCGGTTGAGGGCTACACAGTGTCTAAGCGCGCTTGGGACCTTCTTGATAGCCATGCTGGACATCTTCAAGTCTGTAAGTTGGGTACACGCCTGTGCGAAGTCGCGTGGGATGTCAATCATCGGGTTCATGCTCAGGTTGAGAGTTCCTATGGTTGGTGCTTGTCGGTACAACGCGATGGGGAGCGCACGGAGTCCTCGCCCGGCCAAGTTCACGTATTCGTAATCAGGATCGAAAGACGCGTCCTCGTCCTCGGCTGGATGTCCAAGCTGCATAGACTTGTACACGAAGGTGACCAGGTGTCGGAAGTCCTCTCGGCCAAGAGACTCGAGGTTGTCTCGTTCCTCGTATCCGGCTTGCTCTAACCTCCGTCTGAAGATTGCCAAAGGCTTCTCGCTCCCTCCAAGTTCACGTTCTATTCATGCGTCAGTGAACGGAACTCAAAAATATTGAGCCACCCCACCCCGACCACGCTCTCGGATGTACAACCTGTGGGGCTCATTCCGAACGTCAATGTTCAGCAATTGCTCCAGCTGCGGCGCGAGTTGAGCGACAGTGTAGCGCATGGCACAATTGATAAAGTGGAACGTGCTGTCCGCGCGGTAGATCCGAAGTTGAAACTGGACTTGTCGCGCAGCCGCAATCTTCACTGGATCCATGGTCGTCCGCCAGCGCGTCTTCTTGTCCACGTCTGCTTCATCGTCCGAGCCTGTATTCGTATGTTCTTTTTGGGAGTCCTCCGTAACTATCGCCCAGCTCTCCGGCACCTCCCACGAGCTGCTCGCAGCCGGATCTACGATATGTTGAAGGTGCGAGTCGGAGGACAAAGGAGAGCCTCCCCGCCAAGGCAAGTCCATGTGCGTCGAACGAGGGGACACTCGCTCATCATCATATAATGACGGAAGTAGGTGACGTCCATTCGAAAACGGGTTGGAGAACATGCCATTCGTGCCAAGACGCTCGGATGATGAACCGAGGTCACTTGACGCCGAATGCCGTGAGCGGTGGCCAGGCATAAAGTTGGACCCGAATGATGGAAACGATGTCTGCCCGGTTAAACCGCGAGTTGCCCGGCTTTCGTCCACAATGCCTTTCATATCTCCGATGTCGTGCGGAGAACTGAGCTTCAAGATGGCGGGCATAGGCGGTGCGCCTGCGTCACTAGCACGGGGTGGCCGCAGGCCATCGATGCCACCTGTGTTAGAGCGCTTACGGGGTTTGTAGCCGAACATGCGTCTACTGGATGCCGATGCCGTCGGAGAGGGTGGCAGTTCCGGGCTTGGGAACCGCTGGTCTGGCACAGGCAGCGGAGGACGCGACTTGTCGCGCTTAGGGCCACCACGCCCACCCATGAACCCAGCGATGAGGTTCTTTGCTGAACGCTTCTTCCGAATCTCTTGCGGTGGCGGCGCTAGCTCGGTCGCCGTAGACACATTGCTGTGTAGCGACAAGGTTGAGTCGGTGATGAATGAAGACGTGTCTGAGCCGCGCACGGCATGAAGAGGTGGAAAGAGAGAGGATGCGGAAGCCGAGGCTGGAGATGAAGCGGACGGCTCGGAAGGGCGGGAGCCAAGCCGAAGTAGGTTGGACGACGACGCCTTCGAAGCCAAGGACGAGAACGACGGCTTGGACGTACGCATTGGCGGTATGGGCGTAGCCATAGGCTTGGGTGGAGGAGTTGGCTGTGTTTGTGGATCAGTCACCTAGAGTATACGCGTATGTAGATTGACCAGGACTTACCGGCATGTCGATCCATGGCGCAATGTCTGGCCGGTCGTGCTGCTCCAAAGAGCCAGGTCGACGACGGTCCGACGCGACGAACTCGTGCAGGTCCGCTTGCATGTCGCCTATGCGGCTGCCACGACGGACGCCAATGGAGATGTCCGCGCTCGCCATCGTCGACGGCGGCGAGAACAGAGATGCGCTCGGTTATTGCCGGGCGCTTACAGTACTTGCCGACGGCCTTCGTAGATGCGGTGCTCTTTGCTTCTCCTTTCCTCCACCGGCCCCGTATGCATGTGTACGCTCAATCAATCACACCGAGTGACTATTAAGGATAAATAAAACGCGTGTCTTTCGGTCCAAACGGTGCAGTAGAGCGGTTTCGCAGCCATGGCCACCATAACTCCATCTTTGGTCGACCAGATATTTGGCACAGCCACAACCGCCACCCTTCTTCCCAGAACGTCGACGTCGTGTGAGCGCACGAATTTTAGACGAACAACAAGACTTCAGAAAGGCGCTATATAGACGTGTGCTCGTGCACGCAATGCTCCGACCTACCGTCCGCGTTGTGCGCCTGCAAAACCGATGATGTCCGAGTCTGGGATTGCTCGTGCAGGACATACACTTCGCCCGCCCGAGTACTCGGCAGCAAAGCTGAGCACCAGCGCGGACGCTTCTGTATCCCGGTCTCGGGAAGAGACAGAAGGCCTAGAGAGATATGTCGACGAGAAGATGAAGAAAGCAGGTGTGTCTGTGTCTGAGCTGCAAGCCGATGATGAGGCACATCTCGTTTTATTGCCCGGAGAGCGGTGGTGGAGAGATCACGCCGATTTCCTGAAGCAAGCGGGCTATCAACTGCGGTCACGCTATCAGACTGGCTGGCGCCCTTCATGGGAAGGGACTAGCCGGTCGCCCCATGACTGTGAGGACGACCAGGCTAGAACAAGATTCGTGAGTGACTGGATTTCCGGTAGAGCTCATGCTAATCATCATTACAGAGCCATGTCATGGATGCAGTTCGTATGATAGATGATCTTCCGGTCATTCTCAAACTATCCAACGACTCTGCGAATCCGTTCGAGGGTAGTAACACTCTCTGCATGGCTCAAGACACCATTGGGAACGACCCAAGACACCACGCGGTACAGGTGCTGGCTGTCCTCAAAGTTCCCGATAGCGAAGGTCGCGCGATTTTCGTCCTACCTTTGCTTCGGCCGTGGCTCGATCCCGCGTTTGAGACGATAGGGGAAGCGGTCGACTTTTTCCATCAGATATTCGAGGTGGGCTAGATTATATTGTCTTACAAGCCTCATAATTCATGCCCCTTACTCTAGGGACTGTCTTTCCTCCACGAGAACGGGATGGCACATCGGTGCGCTGGTTGCCGACCGTGAGTTCTCACTCTCACTTCATTGTACTTCGCAGTGACTTTCACACGTAAGCTCTATGACTCACACCTGCACCTCTGAAACTGATCTTCAAACAAGGCTCAACATCATGATGGATGCCAGACCCATGTACCCAGACGGGTGGCATCCAGTCACAATCAAGAAGAGTCAAGATTCTAATTCCGACACCAAATACTTTAGCCGGACTCTGAGGCCGCCCCGGTACTATATCATTGACTTCGGTCTCTCAGCCTTCTACGATCGCACTGGACCAGTCCAGGATCTTGTCGTTTTGGGCGGCGACGAGTCATGCCCAGAGTACAAGAGTGGCGTCAAGCATGCCGACCCTTTCTCAACTGACGTTTACTCCATCGGTCACAACATTCTGGAGTATTTCGTGAAGGTTCGTCTGTCGCAAAATAACATCGTCTCTTGTTCATCTCACAAGCCCTCGTCCAGAACAAGTCAGGCTTTGAGTTTATGGCTGCGCTTGTGAATGACATGACAAGCACCGAGCCTCAAGCTCGCCCTACGATAGCCGAGGTGACAGGACGATTCGAGGGCATTCGAAGATCTTTATCTCAACGCAAGCTACGGTCCCGTGTTTCCTTCTCGCAGACTCAATGGACAACCCAGGAGCCTCGGGACCGCTGACGTACTGGCAGAACAGGATCAGACACGTTCTTGCCGGCACGCCGGCAGTACCCTCAACTGTCGGCTGATCAGCGATGTACGCCCCTATGGCCGGCGGTGTCTGTTCAGATACACTATCCTTCTGTTTTTCCACACATTGTCTGTCATATTTGAGCTTGATGAAGTGAGAGTGTGAAGAGTGGGCGCCAAACTGGCTGTGTCGCTTGCCCTCTCGCTTCGCTTCGACGTCTTCGCAGAACTGTGGTTGCGTTTGACCGCCGACTGTTGCTGGAGACATACCAAACCTGACGTCAATTTGCGTGTTGTGACGATCATGACCTTCACATTGCGATGGGCTGTCTTTGGCACGGTCCGTTAATCTCTTTATCCCGCATGATTAGCCTGATCGTGGCAGGACTAATCGTGTACAAGTAGGGTAACATGGCCAACAAATTCGTCGAGGACCTTCTTCTTGACCCTGTCTCCCGAGGCGTACACGATCTTAAGCACGAACTTACGGCCGTCCTCTCTTCCACGTCTCGTGAACGTGCGGAACAGTTCGCGGCCGGCTTTTCTGATCAAGCATCTGGCAAAATTGTATACGCGTACTCAACCATTGAGGAACTCATCACTGACAAGGATGTGGACGTGGTATATATCGCAAGTCCGACGAGCAAACACTATGAACACGCGTCGATCTGCTTGAAAGCGGGGAAGGCAGTGCTGTGCGAGGTATGTTCTACTACCAGACTGCTTCTGTACGATAGCCAATGATAAAAAAACAGAAAGCTTGTAAGTGGGGATCTTTCTTCGTCTGTGAACGACGCTCTGACGCTCAACCCTTGGCTACCAGTCACGATCAACGCTGCACAGGCTGAGCATCTTGTTGCTCTTGCGAAGGAACACAGCGTGCTGCTAGCAGAGGCGCTATGGACACGCTACTTCCCGCTTGTGCGACGTGTAATGGACCTCGTTCACCACGAGGGCATCATTGGCGACGTCCACCGACTTACTTCCGACCTGTCCCTCGACTTTGCACGAGCCGATCCCGTCCATAGTATCAACAACGCTGAGCACGGCGGTGGTGCCCTCCTCGCGGTCGGCGTCTACCCACTCATGTGGGCACTTGTCGCTCTACACGATCCAGCTCGAAAGCAGGACTTGCCAAACATCTCCAGTGCGATGATCATGGCGGACAACGGCCGAGGTGTTCTTGGAGATCAGCAGACCAGCCTCACCCTCGTCTATCCCGAGACAAAGCGGATGGGACTCGTCAACTGCAGTTTAAACATGCGAACAATGCCCGGACGCCATGTCTTCATCGAGGGCTCGAAGGTAAGCAGTCCGTCCGTTTCACGGTAATCTTCTCATGCGATCTAGGGAACCTTGACAATCCCCGACTCATCCTACCGGCCCGAAAGTATCCGCATCGACGTGCACAAATCAAAAACAGAGGCGGCATCATCACGCACGGAAGAATTTCCTGTTCCCGGCAAGGGTCTGTTCTATCAAGCCGACTCGGTTGCGCGCTCCATGAGAGATGGGAAGCTCCAAGTCGACGAGTGTACCTGGGAGGACAGCGTACTCCTTATGCGCGTCATGGACACTGCACGAGCGCAGTGTGGGTTCAGGTATCCCGATAATCTCGAGGCAACATCAATGTGAAGAGCGTTGCTTGCCGTTGACCTCATGCAGCCCTGGAAGCAGATCGTTCATCGAGAAGAGGAGTCCCAATGTAGAGCTACCATTTGAGCCAGACTGCTTTCACATATATGGCAAATCCCATTTATACGTACACTTGATCGTACACCGCATCTTGTCGTGAATCACCGTTGTCCCCGACATTAGCTCAGTCCTCGAAAGTGTATCGTCGCAGTAGAGCTGTACAATGAGAGCGTCGTTATGGATCGATCTGCAGCGCCCATGGCACCTTCTGCTCGTGCGCATAAACGGCTGTAAGCGGCGAACGTAGATCCCGGATGTACGGTGGTGGAGGAGGAGGTGTAGTAGGGCTGTGACAGTCGAACTGTCAGTGCTCACTATCGACGTCCATCGCGTGTGCAGACGTACCAGTTAGGCTCAGGGCCAGAGCCAAGTGGAAGGCTTGTGTTGCACGCCGCACGTCGCCGTCGAAGGATAAGCACAAGCGCAAGTGCACAGAGTGCGAGCCACAGGATGGCACCACATGTGATGCCTGCAATTACAGTAGCGCTAATGGTGTGATGCGAACCGCCGGTACTAAAAATTGGTCAGTATGAAGTACAGCCATACTGCCTGAGATGCGTACGATGGAGAGGCGGCTGGTGTGGTATTCCATGAACGGACGACGGCGTAATCAACGTCCAGGAAAGAGGCATCAGCGAGCTTCTGGACCACCAGTGTGTGGTGTCCATACGGCAAACCCGAAAACATGTACTGTGGGCTGCTTCAGCATATGGACCGGCAAAAGGACAGGGAACCCACAAGAAGCGACTGGGCACGAAACTGAGGCGCAGATGCGTTGAGGAACACAGGCGGTGCACCATCTAGCGCAACTGTGAAGGCGCCATGGTTGCGTGCAGTTGCCCCGTAGAGTTCGACATGTGTACCGCTAAAGGACAGTGTACACGATGCACCAGCTGCGTTGCTTCGGCTACTTGTGTGTCAACATGAGAGGAAGGGGAGACGGCAAGAACGAGGGACGAACTGCATGGTGGAATTGAGGTACTTGTTGGTGAGATAGTTGGCAGATGTGTCCCAGCCGGCCGAGCCAGTCGAGTAGGTGAAATCGGAAGAATTATCATCCAGCGTCGTCGCGTCAACTGATGTTCTATTTGCGGGTAAGAACTGATACCAAAGTAAGGACATGGACATACGAGGTGTCTCCGTCTCCAAGAGTCAGCACAGCGTAGTCAACATCGAGGGATGAGCCTGCCGTGTTTGTGTCGGTGATGCTGATCAAGTGCGTTCCGGAATCGATATGATTGTGTGAGAAGAGTGGGGCCTGAAAGATATCTTGCTCCGAATGGCCGTCATAAGTGGTGACGTTGCCGTCCAAAGTGACCGAGTATGTGTCCTATCGAGAATCAAAACCGCAAAATTCGGGGTGTGCATGCAAAGACTGACATGATCCGAGCGCTGGGCACCGAAGAGAGCAACACCCGTTCCATTGAAAGATATGCTAGCACCCGCTCCCTGAAAGGACGCATGAGCAAACATTCCGAATAGCAGCTGCTGGTAGGCTATGTGACGTACAGGCTGACTGCTTGCATGGAACGTAGAGTCGTAATACGACGCGGCCGAAGCATTGAACCCGGTGGAGTCCAGCCAGGAGCCACTGTACTTCCACAGCGGGCTTGAGTCGTCGACTGTGGCGTAGCCGGATGGTCAGATGATGTCGGGCAGCTGCGTTCAACGACAAGAAGGGACGCACCCGTCAAGTTGAACACGGGCATCCGGGCGCGCGACGAAGTTGAAAGGGGAAGTGATCACAGTTCATCATCGTCAAGGCCCTTGAGCTTACTTAGGTTTGCAGTGTAACTGTTGAGGAGCGCAAAGTCATCGAGGAAGGCGTTGGCGATGATGATGGCGAGAAGAAGGAAGGGCACCAACAGCGCCTCCGGTTGCACTGCGTCGTGTCTGCCACTGCTCTCGTCTGTCTGAGCCGAGGATTGTTCTCGTATGCTTATGCTGATTCTAGGAGGATATATTTCAGGACATGATATTTGTATGTCTTTTGAACCGCACGACCCCTCATGCTATCGATCATGGCCATGTTCTTGGCCCGGGCTCGAAACTCACCGTCGTGCCCGCCTTCGAGCACGCGCACGCGCCTACTGTGGACTGAAGTGATGCCCAATCTGCGACAACGTATATGATGTCTGAACTGTGTATCTCCATTCCTCTGCGACGTTATGGCACCCGAATCTCAGGCCCCAGGCCGCCAGTCCCGGCCGTGCGCACGAGTGAAGCACGATCAACTGCAAGCGTGACGATATTTGTCTCAATAAATGCGTCTCCCTACTGAAACTGGACGATAGAAGCATGATCTCGGAAACGCTGGGATTCATGGATGAGCGAGGGGACATTGGCCCGTTCCTCTTTCGACACCCATTGTACGCCCGGGCTGTTCCTTTTACCGTTGAAGCACGAAGATTGACCCGTATCTCCATTTTATGGTCACTAGATCCCAGGAGGTGATCGTCCACAAAGTCAGTGATGTCATGGTGCCTGATTCTGATCCGCTCGGAACAGCAACTCGACTCTGTTGATAATCAGAGTCAACAGCACAAACCAATTATAGATGTGGTATAATCTCTAGAACTCGAGCTCTCCCTTCAAGCAAACCTCTGAGCTCATGAGGATCGACAAGGACCCTCAGTCTCTGATTTGGGTCTACAATAACTTACCTCAGACCTCAGGTGCCTATCCAAATCCTGCATCCTTTGCAGCGCCTCCCGACAGCAAACCGGTGTGTTTCACAAAAATCAGATATCGCAGCCACCGATTTCATCCATACTCTCCGCTCTATTGTAGCCGCTGCTCATTGCGTTCCGGAGGCTCTCCGAGGGTATAAAGTCGACGGGCCACCCCTCTCAGCGCGCCCTCACCCCCCGTTGGACACCCATCATGCGCACTACCTTCTTCTTCGGCACTCTCCTCGCTCTAGCTTCCGCTGTGGTCGCTGCGCCCGCGCCTACCCCTGCCCCCGTGCCGGCACCTGCGCCTACCCCGCCCATTGGCGCGTGCACTGTGGTCAATGGGAACGTAATGTACGTATTTTCGTCTTACTATCTTGCGATCACACGGAACTAAGTTGTACTGCTAACAGTTGTTGAAGTACTGCATGTGCGAGGCTCGCATTTCCTGCGACATTATAGGAGCTCTTTGCCGAACACATCATGTGCCTCCCATGTATTGGGCAGTGTGAACAATGTCATGCACGCTCATTCCTATGGTTTCATGGATTTAGAATGCGTAGTGTGCCCTTCGGATGTGGTGTCGAGGTCTGCTCGGTGTTGAGGTCTGCTCGGTGTCGAGGTCTGCTCCTTATGACATGCTCCTTGTCCTCTTTCCACCTCAAGGCCCGGAGAATCGACACACAGGCTCGCGTTGACAAGCAAATCATTGCATCCCAGGTTATCCATTGCATTTTCTGGGATTGTATCAACATGTCCGAGTCATCTTGTACCGACACCGACGGACACGGATACCTTGCCGATTTAAATTAGCCCCGACCGCATTCCTCGTCACCTCATAGCCATGCCTGCATACACCATCGTCATCCACGGCAACCATGCAACCGGCAAATCCACGCTCGCTCCTGTACTCCGCGCGGCTGGGGCGACTGTGTGTGCACGCAACGATGGCGACGACGGTCTCGAAGACGTACTGGCAATCCGTGCGTTTGGCAACCTCACCTTACAATTGCTGCACACCAGCCGCGCTCCTCTGCCTGTTGCGTACGTCGACTCGCAGGGAACACATAGAAGGATCGTGCGCGTCGCGCTCGACGCAGAGCTGGAGGTGCTCCGAGCACGTCTTGCCAAGAGGGCTAGCACCGACAATTGGGAGTCGGAGAAGGCATCATTCTACTTCCGTAGCTGATTCCTGGTGAGTGATCTTTTTTTCTCACATCGGAGAGATTTTAAAACGATCGAATAGGAACTGGCTGCATTCTATGGCTTGCTAGTTGTAGATACAGGCAAGAATAGCTTGGCCGACACCGTCTCTGAAATCCTCAACATCGCTTCGAATATAGACCTCCTTGAACTTTACTCCCGACTCGCACTCCGTACACTCGCACTCGATGATATACATACCCTTGTCCGAGCCGATCGGCCCCTGCGCCTCCAACTCGTCACCGAAGACTCGTCGAGGCGTGTTTACCAGATCGACACACTTCTTACACGAGCTTTCGATAATCAAGTGATTGTAGTTCCTCAGACGCATCTTCCAGAGGTCGCGGAGCAGACACAGCTTTTTCTGGAGACACTCCGCCGTGCCGGCGTCAACCATGCCTACCAATGCATCAATGCGCAGGGGCTCGTGTTGGCGCATGCAATTGAAGCCTCGCCCATCGAGGTGGTGTTTGAGAACTGTCGCTCCGAGTCCACAAGTGTAAGAGGACCACACCTCCACGTCGAGCACCAGGGCAGTAGCTCTCCAACACCCGAAATCGTCGCGGAGGCTGTCGACACGGCCTCGCGGGCGTTCCTCACCCTGATGCACTACCTCCGTCCACTTGGGCTCACACTGGTCGAGGCGCATGCTACGTTGGAAGATGCTGGTGGCGGCATATGCTCCACCCAACTGCGCGTAGAAGGAACGGACGCAAGTGAACGTCTACGGGCTCACCTTACGGGACAAACGTTCCACGAGCATGATATGGTGTCGCCGCATGAACCATACGAGTTATGTGCGTCTGCACTGCTTGAGGATGACTTTGAACAGTATGACTGGAGTGAATGACTGCGCGAAGCATGGGTCCGAACGCCATATGTATTCCAGTACCTTACACAACGATATTTTGTTCCGTACATGCAAGTGAATGAGTCGCCATGATCATAAGTTCTTGAGTTTGACTCAAGGTAAGGAGAGCCTGTGAATGAGCAGTCAGCATCGATGTGGGTGATGTTCGGTACGAAGGTGCAGGTAAGAGAGCTCAGTAGGAACAATTGGTACATATTCTAGGTCTTCGGCATGCCCGTGGGCTTTCCGATCCCTTTTAGTCATCATGGAAAACACGCTGGGAATAGGCAAGAGGAAATGATGCTCACTGATGAGAACGGGTCGAGGGTCCAAGCACTGGGTCAATTAGGGACCCAAATGCGGACAAGTATGCATGATCTCCCGTGGAGTGCATGTAGGCGGGCCGACTCAGCGTATGATAACACAAGGAACATCTGCACACGGGCAGGCACAAAGAGTCGGCGACAGGGAAGACAGTGAAGTAGCGTGAACGGGTGCCCTCATTTAATCGTAGCAGTTGTCGAGAGCATATCCAGGGTCTTGCGTTCCGCTAAGGTCAAGGCCACTGTAAGATATGGAAGAATGAGTGAGATGGTCAGGGAGACCGGAAAAAAGTGTGTTGACGCGGGTCCTGTCCGCCCTCGACCTCCAGGCTCCAGAGGCAGAACTTCGGATTGCGGTCTTTCTCTGTCTGTAACGTTTTCTATGCAATCCTGACAAATACCTTTGATACGTTAACCTTGTCGATTACATTCTTGACAGACAAGATGGTTCGGTCCGGTCATCTAGAGGTCGCATCCATCGACGCCTCATTTGCTTCCTGCAGTCTGTTGGACTCTGGGTTCCAAGCTCCCGAGGCATGCCGCCGGACGTGGTTGGCGTGGACTCGGGTCCAGCTCTCAGTATATAGATTCACATGTACACGTAGTCGTACCTTACTCGGATGTCTACCTCTAACACAGTCTACTGTCTAGATACGAAAAGCAAGAATCCTTGTAGGATCCCACTCGTCCGGCCCGTAGTACCGTTTCCACCGCCGATACTACCATCCTCGTTGTCTGTTCTTGAAGTCTCCACGCACTGCTCGGCAACCCATCTTACACCCGCCTATGGATGTACCTCCACCTCGGTACTTTGCCCGATCCCAGTTTCTTCTCCTCGACCGCCTGTGCAACAATTGCAGCCGGCTCCGCATCTGGGGGACCCTCCAATCTCACGCTGGCCCCGCTCGTTAGCATGTCCTCGCAGACGTGGAGTGCGAAGGTGTTCGTTGGCGGACGATGGTCGGTGCAGTCAGAAGATAGATCTCGAGTGCAAAGGATTCCATCACCCTCACACGCTCGATATAAGCGACCCCCGAACGCGATGCGTCTACTTTGCCGCTTACACGGATCTTTTGACAGGCATCCCAGCTCATGACCTGTTTCCCAGGATCAGCATGCATCACCTCGGTCCATAATTGACTGACGACATCTTCGGGCCATGATCCGATCCTGGACAATTCTAGATGTCTGCATCTTTGGATTCGCATATCCACCCACGGCTCTCTTCGTCCAAACCGAGGCGGCCCCAATGTTAGTCACATGCCCCATCTCATCAGAAGCACACTTCGTTATTCAAGATTAGTCCCGTATCGTTTATTGCAGACGAGCATCAAATCTATATCAACAGGATGCCAACATTGCACGTCGTCCTGACACTTAACATATACACTCGAAGTCCCTGTTTGTTCACAGTTATTCGTGCAGACTATACGTCTGCGTTGTTGCGCTCGGTCATGATGTCATGTTGGACGGCCCAGGCACGCCGTGCGGTAGCGTGCGGTCCTTTCTCCATGACGGCCATCACTGCGCTGGCTTCACCGCACATTGATCGCACATGCCAAGCATCTTCCGTATTTCCACCGTGCATCACGGTCGGTCCAAAACGCATCCCGAGTTCTGGTGCGCAGGTCGGCTCCGCCGTCAACTTAAAAGCGGGAAAAGCATGCGCGTGACACTGCAGCTTTCTCCTGACCACCATGCGCGGTCTCACTTTCCTTGCACTTCTCTTCACGCCGTTTGTCGCGAGCGTTGACGCATCCAAGCCACGCGTATCTGCCGCATGGTATGGCGGATGGCACAGCAAGGACTTCCCTCTTTCCAAGGTCTCATGGAACAAGTATGTCGCGTACGGTACCCGAACGTGAGCGATCGTAGCTGATCATGGTTCCAGGTACACTCACTTGATGTACTCGTTCGCGGAGACGACCCCAAGCGTTCACAACATCACCCTTGATGGCTCGGACGCGCCCCTACTCCCTAAGTTCGTCAAGACTGCAAAGAAGAACGTGCGTCGTGGCCTACACCGAATCCATATGCGGAACCTGATTTGTCTTTACAGGGTGTCAAGGCCATCGTGACGATCGGCGGCTGGACTGGGAGCCAGTATTTCTCCACCAACGTGGGAAGTGCGGCGAACAGGACGGCGTTCGTGAAGACCGTGCTGGACTTTGCCAAGAAGTACGATCTCGATGGCCTTGACTTTGAGTGCGTCCTTTCCTTCTTGCCCTATCAATCATGATGCTGACACAGCGTTTAGCTGGGAATACCCTGGCAACCAAGGCATTGGCTGCAACACTATCGCGCCCAAGGACACGGCACATCTCCTCTCCTTTTTGAAGGAGCTCCGAGGAACCGCTGCGGGCAAGAAGCTCTATCTCTCAGCCGCAGCCCCTCTCTCTCCCTGGGCGAACTCCAAGGGTAACCCAACCAAGGATGTGTCTGGGTTTGCTAAGGTGCTCGACCACATCGCCATTATGAAGTTCGTGTGATCAGTGTAGAAGCTACCCAATTGTGCTAACAGACCTTCTTTTCCAGCTACGACGTTTGGGGCTCTTGGTCTACCTCTGTCGGCCCCAACGCGCCGTTGAACGACACCTGTGCACCGGAGGCGAGCCAGGACGGGTCGGCTGTCTCGGCCGTAGCAGCGTGGCACGCAGCTGGCATCCCGCTCGACCAGCTCGTCCTCGGTGTCCCCGCGTACGGCCACTCGTTCGCCGTCTCCCCGGCTGACGCCTACACCAAGTCGGGTCAGCTGGCGCTGTACGCGCCCTTCAACGCAAGCTTATCGCCCGTGGGTGACGCGTGGGACGATGCCGCTGGTGTTGACCAGTGTGGCAACGAGTCGGGCCCAGGCGGGCTTTGGGACTTATGGGGGCTCATCGAGTCCGGCTGGCTTACCAGCAAGGGCACGCCGAGCAAGGGCATCGATTCCATATTCGACAAGTGCACGCAGACGGTCAGTGCTCCCCCGTTCCCGCGTGCATACATGCTGACGCTATGCCCTAGCCGTACCTGTACAACAAGACATCGGAGATCATGGTCGCCTACGACAACGTACAGTCTTTCGCCGCCAAGGGAGCGTACATCAAGGCCACGGGCCTTCGTGGGTTTGCCACCTGGGAGGCGGGTGGTGACTACAAGGACATGCTCCTGGACTCCATTCGTGGCGCCATTGGCATCAAGTCCAAGCACCATTAGTTGACTTTTGATTTTCTGTCAGTTCATCTAAGACCAGCTAGTGTACCTACCTGTAATCATCCACATTCGTTTCATGCCGTAGCAGACGAGGGAGTGTCAGCTATGTATATCTTCCCGATTTGGAGCTTCCTGTACATCGTCTCGTGGCGGTGCTTGCGCCCCTTGTCTTTTCTCCACGTCTTCTTCCCGGACAAACCGTGCGTTGTGGCTCGATGGCTACGGCGACATGTACAATGCTACTCTGCTGCAACGCACTGCCTTATGGAAACTTTTGCTATTGAGGCGTAGGCTAGCATAGCTTCTCAACTTGTTGCTTGGGTCGACCTACCCTCCCATTTCGGGACTGGCGCTCGTTGGCGGTGGCTTCAGAGGCTGTACCTGTCAGAGCTTCGCCCACAAACGAAGGGTACAAAACGTGAGGAGGAGATCCGTGAGATATTCCCAAACCCCCAGCACGATCTTGGCTCGCACCACATCTACTCCTGCCCATCAGGATGGCCGACTACTTGCACTGGGGCCAACCAACTGCGGAGTACTCCGTCGTCGAGGTGCTGCGAAGCTGCCAGGACAGCCTCGACCCTAGGCTCTTCGCAACCTTCCAGGCGCTAGCTGACCAGTAAGCTGTTATGGTCCGTCGCTCGTAATTCACATTAATGACACGGCGTAGATGCGACTACTATCGGCGCCACTGTGGGATCCCGTCCTTGGGATCATATGTCTTCCAATCAGCTCAAGCTCAAGCATTATCCCTCGTTGTCGTAGCACGAGAGCGCTTGATGCCTCACATGGCAAGGACCACACGTTCCGAGAACGAGGCCATCCAGAACGCTCTTGATGCATACCAGCTCATAAGCGATGCCATCGACAACCCCAACCCAGCAGTACTACTTTCCGAACGCCTTCGGTTGGTGGATGCGCTCGCAGACCGCGCCACGCAAGTCGAGGCCGTCATCGAGGCCGTACTGGCACGGATTTCGGCGCCCACCTTCCAGATGGAGCTGCCGGAATTTTCACGTGCAGATCTTCAGTACTACATCAGTCAGCCTACAACACCGCTTAGCGGTCCAGCCGCCACGTCGTCTTCAGGTCCGGATACTCTCGAAGACCAACACGCCCTTTCGAACGCCGAGGAAGTCGCAGATTGGGTCTGGGCCAGCCATCGTTTAGGTGTAGTGACCTTCGCAAATGCGCTCTCAGTCGTGGACTTCGTCCACGGGGCTGGCGACGCCGCACCGGGGTTCTCGGAGGCTCTCACGCAAGAGCCGAGTGACATGGAGGTCGAAGAACAGACCGCATGTAATGACCTGATGGACGGATACAACATCCAAATGACACAATCAACAGCCACGGACGAGCTCGAAGCCGCCTCTGCTGCTGATGGTCATCCTGCCCAAGCATGTGCTGCTTCTCTTCCCACGAACTGCATCACGGCGCCAGATCGTGGTACAATCGAAAGCCTCGATCTCCCCGATCTCGCAGGCTTCGGGCTACCCGGCACGTCTTTCCGACAACTCTCTGTCGCCAAGCCGCCTGCGCAGGCGTACACTGCTGAGCTCCCCGCCTCATCGGAACAGAAGGCGGACGGACCCTATGCAGTGCATCGAAAGAGAAGGGCGATTGTACAGCTTCCACTCAGATTACTTCGATTTGGTCGCCGTACTCGTCAGGGGCCATCGCGCTAGACAGCAGGCTATCGTCTTGAACATTGATGAGATAGTGTCGGTTCAACGTAGCACTGTGGATTGGGTCTTAATGTACAACTACTTGGCATGATAGTGACTAGAATGTACTGTAGCGTGGAATGCATAAGTCGGAAAGCAATACGTGAACAACGGGTGAGGAGCGAAGGCATATGAAGCAAGAAATGGAAAGGCACATAACATGAGAGCAACCAGGAGCAGGAAACAAACGATAGCGACAGCAGTAGACTCAGATGAACAATGTAAGGTAGGACGGATTGAAGTGGGACTTGAACAGATGCAAGAACTGAGGGCCAGAACGGCGACAGACTATCGTCGAGCACGCTTGGCGAGGACGCCTCGCTCGTTGAACGAGGAATGCTTCGACGCGGTCGAAGTCTTCGAATATGATACCTCGGGACTTTCTGAGGAGGGTGCGGCTCGCTTTTGGCCTCGACGGCAGACCGTTGGGTACACGCATGGTTGGTTACGCTTCGCGCATTGCCTGTATCGTTCGTGAGCGCATGCACAATGAGAATACTGAAGTGTGTACTGACGTGCATGTGCGATCCTCAGAACCAGCCGGCGGGCCGTTGCAGGCGATCTTGCG
Organism: Limonomyces culmigenus; assembly: GCA_002233555.1. Taxonomy (NCBI): domain Eukaryota; kingdom Fungi; phylum Basidiomycota; class Agaricomycetes; order Corticiales; family Corticiaceae; genus Limonomyces; species Limonomyces culmigenus. Next base: position 13,139 of record LCTX01000228.1, on the reverse strand, counting down.
ACCTCGACAGAAGAGGCATGCCATAATGGTCGGCTTGCGGGGCATGTTCGAAGATTCGGCACTGCCAGGCTCCTCAGACTCGTTGCCCGGGGGTATGTAAATCCCAAGGCCAACAGTCGGCACGTGCTGGTGCTGGTGCTGGTGTTGACCCACACTGGCACTAGCTCGGACGGAAGTAGACGGTGAAGGACGGGGAGCTTCGGTTGCTTGCACGTGAGACTTGGGCATGATGAAAATGGCTGAACCAGGGTCTGATGGTGCGGCGGTCCCGAAGTGTGCGGCGGCGAGCTGAGCTTGATAGCCAGCGAGAGCCTCGAAGCGGCGTGTCTCGTACGCATGCTCGGGTGATGGAGGGCCAGCCAAGTAACGATGTAATAGGCGTTGGACTGTTTCGACTGGGTGCCGAGGCTGGGGCGTCAGGATCTCGGGGCTCGAATCTTGTAACGACGTCGGGAGTAGAGATGGGGGAACGATCACGGATTCAGCCTGATCGGAAGGGAACACCAGTGCTTGAGGTGAGATTGCCTTTGGCAAGTACGCTGGCTGGAGTGTGCGTCAGCGATCTCCCCACACTATTACACGTGACGGGTCTCACATTGTGCCGCAGCGCCCAATCAATCTCAGCAGTCTGGAAGGCTTGGCTCGGGTAGCTGTGCTGAGGATAGCTCCAAGACGACGGCAAGACGGTCGATGGCGAAGCAAACGATCCGAGGAGTGTGGGCGGTGGTGTCGTAACATAAGGCGAGTTTGTGGAGGTGGAGGTGTTCGGTGAGGTCTCTGATACTGATGCGTATGACTGATTGAAGTCGGTCTGCAGGCGATGGAGTGTACCCCCTCCATAACTAGCCAATGCATGTGATTGTTCGACTGTGCACGCGGCATCTGCCCAAGATTCATCTAGAGTCTCCTGGGAGTTCGGATCAGTCGATGAGTGAGGTAAAGCCCAGTGAGCACCCACTACGCTCGTATGTTCGACGGCATTATCCGTGGACGGATAGTAGAGATAGTCAGGAGCGGAACACGACCAGCTGGTAACGTCATCGGGAGGAGGGGGCCGACCAAAGTGAGCGGAGTGGCGGTCATCGTGATGGATCGCTGGCCAGGGAAACTCGAAGGAATATTCGGGAGAGGTTGACGCAGCCATTGTTGATGGGGTTGAGGCGGGAGGAGGAGGAGTGAGCACTTGAACCTAAGACGTCGAGACTAATGTGCTGCGCCTAAATGCACCTTGCAACCACGGCATGGGCCGGCGTAGCGAGCTCCATCTTCTTGTCGCACGCTGGCCCGGGTGACGCTGAACGAGGTCCCAGATTGCGATCCCCCTATGCTTCCGTTCGGGGTATTCAATTGAGGTAAGTGGCGCGACCGAGCGTCGGACATAAGAGCTTCTTCCATTCCCACGCTTCTTTCTCACCCTCTCGAATCTACTGCTGAAGCTAGATGCTACAGCGTGGCATCCCTTTGCATGCCATGGTGAGACGTATAACAAAAGAAAAGCACAATCTCCATCCGATGATGGTGGTGCCTAACCATTAAATCACGCATCGCTTCACCCATTTCCGTTACGCAATGATGTCGGATCCGTTCGGCGCTCCCAAACCCGGGAGCCGGATGTTGGCTTCTGAGCAGGACTCGAGTGTCCAGAAATTTCATATGTCGAAAAAATAGAAGACGATCTTAGGGGTGATAGGCTGTGCTGCAGTCGACCCAGGGCGCGATGTTGTCGTGGGACTGAAACGAGCTTGTGCCGAAGATGGGTTCATGAATCCAGACGAAGCACGCCACCAGCCTGGGTATGAACCTTGTGCAGATCCCATACAGCTGGATATGTAAAGACCGGTAGCAGCGGCAGAAGGCACGAACCTCATCAGTCTGCACACGACTGTCGAACCGAAACGAGGACACGACGGGTCGTACTCACGAGGCATCCAACGTGCCGCAGAAGGAGCCAAGGAAGAAGGAGTTGGTCCGGATTGTCCTCGGGTGGCTTGCACGTTGACATCTCAATCTACAAGTCCATCAGCATATGCACGCGCTAACCACGTTCGGCAAGGGTGATCATGGCTACATACATGTGGAAGAGCAGATGTTATCAGTTCGATGCTCAAATATTGAGCATACTCGTCGGCCACATCGTTTATCATGCCCATAGATAGTTCCGCCGAAACGACCCACCTTTTCAGAAGTGGAGGTCTACTGGAGGCGTTCGCTGGGGTCGCTGTTGTGAGCATGCCGGGTTGCTTGCAACGTTGAACCCGCTCCAATTAGATATGCAATCAAAACCTCGAGTGCGACGTCATGGAGGTGACAGGAGCTCTTCAGTCGAGGAGGACCGCCAAGATGTTATGGAGATCAGCGCGTGCGTTGGTGCCTGTCTGAAGAGGGGGCGTCGTCCTTGTTCTAGCAGACTATAAGATAAACATAGAAGTCCAATTTAGGACGAAGAAGGCGCGGGTCGGCTCCATGTTCAAGTTTCAAGGCCTCGGATCAGAGCACGCGGTGGAGGGACTGCAGAGCCGGGTGTCGGCATGCTCTCCGCGCTGCGAGCCGCGCCTCGGTCGGGCCTTGAACGGTCTCAGTCTCTTGTCCGCCGATGCATGCCTTACGATCACGGAACCGATGGTAGAGAGAGTCTAAAATCACGAAACATACTGTGGGCGCGTACCCGCGCAACGAGCGGAAGCGCTGGCGGGCCTTTATCGGCTCGCTTAGATGTGCTGCACACGACGACTTCGACGACTTCGAGAGATGTGTAGGCATGCCTCAAAAACGTGGCCGAGTCGACCACACACGAAGTGATGAAACGCCAAACGTGTACTTTGTACGTCTGTGCTGTTTGCTATGACAGTGTTGTCCGCGAGCCTCATATTGACTCCAGCTGTAGGTAGGCTGTAGTCCATGAGCCGTTCGGATCGACAGCGGCTGGACAGCGGGGCTGTTTGCTTCGACCAACTCCTCCTTCCGACAACCTCACTGCGATCGTCGCTCGATTGCTCTTCCTCGCTTGTCATCCGACTTTACTTCTCGACACCCCCTTCACCTCAGTCGGTCTCTTGTCATCTTTAGCTCTTTTGTAATGTCCTTTGCATTCTTTGATACATCATCTACACTATCAACTGTCCGTCCCACCTGCTCACTATCAACTGTCCGTCCCGCCTGCTGTAGTCTACACTATCAACTGTACGTCTCGCCTGCTGTAGGCTCGTCTACCACGGGCGTCGTGCCAGCGTCTGCGTCCGCAGTGAACGCTTGCGCCTGTACCTGATACAAGTTGTAGTACTCGCGTTTGCGAGTGATGAGCTCCACGTGTGTGCCCTGCTCCGCGAGCTGCCCGTCCTTCATGCAGAGCACCAGGTCCGCGTGCTTGGTCAGGTGCCCGAACCGGTGGGTGATGAACACCATTGTCTTGCCTGCGCGTGCCTCGCGCAGGTTCGTGAATAGCGCCAGCTCCGCTGCCGGGTCCATTGCCGAGCTCGGTTCGTCAACGACGACGAGCTTCACGTCGCCGGTGGTCAGCCGCATGAACGTTCGAGCGCTGGGGGCCCATCAGCTATTAGTGAAAGTCGAAGGCAGAGAAGCACGCACGCAACGAGACGCTGCTGCTCGCCGCCTGAGACGCTCGCCCACGTCTCGAGCTTTTCGAAGAACTTGAGGAGTGGGTGCCCGGTCGTGAGGCCCATGCACGACTTCGTGTAACGCGGGTGGAGGACCGTGTCCGCGCCGGCGGCAAGCTTCTTCACGACGGCGGTCGCACCACCGAGCGCGAGGCTGCGCTCGACGAGTGCCCGGTCCTCGCGGTGCTGCCAGCGCCCGAGCCCGACGTCCTCCGCGACGGAGAGCCCGCTGAGCAGGTTGTGGTCCTGCGAGAGCGCGGCGGTCGCCTCGCGCAGCGCGGCCCGCTGGAAGGACTGTGCGGGCGCACCGTCAATCAGCACAGTCCCGGAGCTCGGCTCGTGCAAACGGGTGAGCAGCTTCGTGAGCGTGCTCTTGCCCGACCCGTTTTCGCCTGTGGTACGGGTGAGATGGCGGAACCGGAGATGTTGGGTGGACATACCGACGATGACTACGAGCTGGCCGGGCCGAATCGTAACGGAGAGGTCCTTGATCGCCGCCTTCTTCGCCTTCGAGTTCGGGTAGCTAAACGACACGCCGCGGAACTCAAGCGCCATCCCGTCCGCGTGCGTGTCCGCGCAGGGGTACGATGCAGCATCGTCGTCGGCAGCGGCAGCATCGGCCGCGTGCACGGCTTCGGCGTACTTGTGGATGCTCGTGAGGATCTCTGCTAGCGATTCACTGTCCTGCCCAAAGATGCGTGCGAACTTGTAGCGCAGCGACCATGACTGCGTCTGCACGGACGAGATCGTCGCGAACGAGAAGGACTCCCAGCCGAAGAGCGCACTGAAGGTGTAGTACAGCTGCGGGCTGCGTCAGCTGCGTGCGGGCGTGTGGGAGAGGCGTGCGGGCGTACTGTTGGCCACTCTTGGCAGATGTCGGAGATGATAAGCCGGAGGTAGCTCTCGGTGCCCCGGAGCAGATTCCATGGGTCGGTCAGGTCAACGCCTTGTAGCTCGCCTCGGCATCGCTCGTACTCTGTTTACTGATGTTAGAACTAACAACTTGATCTGAAGTGCAAGCGCACCTTTGATGATCCAGTTGCCCAGATTGAGGCCCAGCACCTCTTGCCGCGAGTACTGATCCATGGCCATATTCTCCATGGTCGTCAGTCGAATGTAGTCCTTGTTCACAATATGGTACGCCGAGCCTGGCCGCCCATCAGCCGCCCGCCCCACACTCGTTCAAGTTCAGCACGCACCCTGACTCCACATCCGGTTCTCGTCCGTGTCGAACGCAGGGAGTGCCTGGAGCGCCCACACCGCGAGCATGAGCGGCGCGAGGTGCCCGCCCTGGAGCATCCCGTACATGAGAACGCTCTCGCTCGCAGCCGCGAGCGCGGTGTTCGCGAGGTCCGTCAGGTCGTGTGCGGTGCTGTACGCGGCGAAGGATGCGAGGACATCGCCGCCCGTGTTCTCCTCATCGGGCGGCGCGTTGCGCGTGCGGGCGATGCCGGCTGCAGAGGCACGGTCAGCCGGCCGTGTCGCGAGGAGATGCATGAGCGCGTGAGTTACCTTTGAGCCGGATGTGCCGGAAGTGCAGGCTGATTTGGGCTATGAGCTTCCGCTCCCTTGTCTTGCTGTGAAGCAGGGTCATCGATACCTCGGACCTGCTTTAGAGCGACAGACGTACCGGATGTTGTACAGCACCTGCACGCCGAGCGAGATCACTGAACGAGCGACGAGCACCTTCGTGATCTCTCGCGCATCCACGTTATTCGTCTTCAGCCCCGTCTCGATCTGCCCAGACCATCAAAAGTAGCCCTCAAATCAATCGCAAAACTGCATACCAGGTTGAGCATCTGGTTCGTGAGGTACATCAGCACCGTTGGGACCAGCGCCGTAACGACGTTGAGCGCGAGCATGATGCTGACGCGTACAGGGTCGACGGCGAAGAGCTCGCGCAGGAACCACACCGTCGAGCGCGCAGTCGTGTCGAACACCGCCTTGGCGCGCAGGAACGTCGCGAGCCCTGGGAGCGCGAGCGGCGGACGCGGCGAGTACACGACGCTGTAGACGCCCAGAAAGAACGTGCGGTACCCGTTGGGGACCGGAGGGTCCTTGGCCTTGTCTGTCTCCTCGCCATGCTTCTCCTCTGAAGGCTCGGTAGTCGTGGCCTGTTCTGTTTTGATGGGGCCGGCTTCGGCAGGGGAGAGTGCAGGTGTCTCGGGCAGTGAGCTGTGCTTCTCGGGGAGCGCAGTTGAGCGGGATTCGGTGTCCATTTCAGCGCCCATGGTAAGGTGAAGTAGTTGCGGGGGATATAAGTTCCGGGTGCAAGCTGTCGTCTGGTCGGTTTATATAGCCGGGGTCCCAAGGCCGAGGATACGCGCAAGCCACTGCTGTCCTGCGTGCTGCACAGAAGGGGCAAGCAACTGGCTATCCTGTACAGATCGTCGTGCAGCGCGCGCCTGATTACTGGACAGCATGACGATGGAGCGCCAGCGAATGAGCCCTTTTGAGGTAGGTGGGAGCCAGACTCGATAGGTCCACCATGATATGCCTCTTGCGTCTGTAGGTCCACGATGGGCGCAGATGGCGAGTATGGTCCCGACGAGTGGTACGCGTTGTACAGCTTTTGCCTCTAAGGCGCTGCGGCGTACGCCGCAGTGGGCAGCATATGGAAGCGAATGGGCACCTTACTTATGTACCGCCTCCCCCTCGACATATGAGCGGGCTACATGCTCCGCTGTGCGGACAGGATGATAGTGGCTGCATCTGCAGCGACCATTGTCGTACTCGGGGAAGCCTCGTCCAGAGTCGTGTCTGAGCACTGCGCGTTGCGGGGCGCCAATCGGGAATCTAATCTGGAACTTGTTCCGCGGGTACGACTGGCGCTGACTCGAGTGAAAGAGCAGCCAGAAGAGGAGAAGAAGGAGGATATAATACGAGAAGTAGACGTAGAAGGCCGAGGAGGGAGAAGACAAGGCGGTTGACTCGAAAGACGCGGTCATGCGCCCAAGGGGTCTTTGTGCCTCTTCGCCGGCCGCGTGCCCTGTTCGCGTCTCTGCCTCGAACTTCTGCTTATAAAGAACGTGAGCTACGCGTGCTATTGTCTATCCTCCTCTATGGCGCAGTTCTACGAGGATAGCGAAGTGTCCGAGACCACATACGACGCCGGGAACACACAAGAGGACACGCAGGAGGACACGCAGGAAGCGACGCAGGAGGAGAGTCAGGACGAGATCCGGCGCCGGTACTGGGGCTACCTCAACCCGTGCTCGAGCACGAAGAAACGTGCGTGGCTCGAGCGCGGCAACCCCGTATACCGCGTCGGGCGCTCCGTCGCCTCCAACATCTCCCTCAAGGGCCAGAAAGTCAGTACGTGTCGCGTAGCGTTCTCTATGTGGCAATGTATGGGTACTCAGCGGGGTGCCCAACAGGCAACCACCATTGTGAGATCAGGTGGGACGGACGCGACTCGAAGGACGCGACTGTCACCGTGCTCGACTTTTCATCCAACGGTACCTTTGTGGGTCCCCGCGTTGCTCACAGGGCGGCACAGCAGTACTGACTTTGGACGTCTTCAGATCAACGGGGAGAGGATCGGCAAGGGCAAGGCCGGCGTCCTCCGCAACGGGAACGAGATCGCGTTCGGCTCGACGAGCGGGAACGACCCCAATGACGATTTCCGTGCGTTACTTCTTGTCCCCGGTCCCCTCCCTCCACTCACCGTTCACACCGACAGGCTTCATGTTCCGACTGCTGACGAGCGCCCCCGCGGTGGGCGTGTACGCGCACTACGACATCACGCACCTGCTCGGGCAAGGCTCGTTCGCGAACGTGTACAAGGCCGTGCACCGCGGCGGCGCGGGCGTGTTCGCGGTGAAGCTGATCGACCTGAAGAAGTGCCGGCACAGCACGCGCGCCGAGCTCGACGAGCACGGCCAGGTCCGCCACCCGTTCCAGCGCGAGATCACGCTCATGGAGACCCTCAACCACCCGAACGTCTGCAAAATGCGCGAGATCTTCCTGGAGCCGGATACACTTTGTACGTGGAATGTATGGCTGCGGAGCGGGGGCTGACTGCGCACAGCGATCGTGCTGGAGTACATCGAGGGCGGCGACCTGCTCGACCACATCCTCAAGAACGGCGGCGTCGCCGAGGAGCCGACTCGGGACATTTCCTACCAGATCTGTGAGGCCCTTGCATACGTGCACGCCAAGGGCGTCACACATCGCGATCTCAAGCCCGAGGTGTGTCCAGTCCCTCGCTCACCGTCCGTGGCACAGACTCATCATCACGCAGAACATCCTCCTCACAAGGGACGACCCGCCCATCATCAAGGTCGCTGACTTTGGGCTTGCCAAGCTCGTCGACCAGCAGACGATGCTCCGCGTACGTCTTGCGTTGGACTTGCTAGAACAGCAGCTGAACCAAATGCAGACAATGTGCGGGACGCCGAGCTACCTCGCGCCCGAGGTCGTGTCGCAGGTCGACGGCCAGGGCTACGACAACGCCGTCGATAGCTGGTCCGTCGGTGTCATCATCTTCTCCATGTCCGACCCTATCTCCGTTCCCGTCCCACCAGCCTAACAGCGCGCACAGGCTGACGAACACATCGCCGTTCAACGAGGACGAGGAGCTGCAGGACATCCGGCAACGTATCATCCAGCGCTCGATCCTGTGGGACCAGCTCGACGAGTTCGCGCCGCGCATCTCGGACAACTGCCGTGACATGGTGCGGCAGCTGCTGCGCACGCACCCCACGCAGCGGCTCTCGCTCACCGCCGCGCTCACGCACCCCTGGCTGGACGGCTACACGCCCGCGTACGTGCAGAAGCTCGCGCCGGACGACCCGATCCACGCGCAGCGCGCGGGCCTGCCCAGCCCCTCGTCGACGGTCACCCCGCTCCCGCCGACGCCGTCGCAGGACAGCGCGTCGTCCACGGGCGTGACGCACATCCCCGGCGCGTACCCCCGCTCGGGTATGAAGCGCCCGCCGAGCGTCGACGCCGACGGCGACTCGGACATGGCCGACTACACCGGCAAGCGCCGGCGCGCCGAGTCGCCGCGCAAGCGCCGTGAGCTCCCAGACTCCGAGGACGCGGACGAGCGCACGCCCCGGCGATCGGGCCGCAATAAGAAGTAACGCCGCCCCGTTTCTCCTCCCTCGCCCCCGTAGATCTGTCTCTCGCTGCTTTGGGTTCCTGTTTGTTAGCGTATTTGGTTCTCGTGCTATTGATGCTTGTTCACGACAGCATTGTATTTCTGAGGACAGATGCCCTCAATGAGGACCATGATCGGCACCATCACGATCATGTGCGGGACCTGCAGGCCGCGTGGCTGTGCTGGTGCTCTCTTTCTCCTTCTCCCCGTCATGCGCACACCACGCAACAGCTCTGGATCGTCCATCACACAAGAGCAAGGACCCAGTATGCTTCGATGATACACAATCATCTGCCAGGTCTCCTGGGAACATCCATAATCTCCAACTATGTGCCGGACGTGCGACAGATGGCTCTATTCTAAGCTGCACATCGAAGTCTGCGGACCTGGCGACCGTGGGGTCATGCACCCTCTAGATGAAGAGGTTTCAGAAGCCATGTTCAGACCCTGATTTTGCGTACGTGCCAGTGGTCCAACTCGACAGCCCCAACTGCACACATGTCCTTCGGTACACAGCTTGCCTGCCTCATCATTGCTCCGTCCACAGTATCTCCGAATCCACTGCTCTATGCATTCTGATAGCTTACTAGAAATATTCGACAACCTTCGAGAGCACCGGATGCGGAGCGGTCATCGGCACCTTCAGTCACAGACAAGCCTGCTACTACATGTTGCCCGCCGCCATACCGTCTGTTTTGTCGTCTATGTGCTTCAATCTCGTCTCGTCTTTCATCTGAGCGCCCTACCCTCGTGATCCCTCAACATGTTTGCGGCGAGCATGGCCCCATTGTCATTGTGAGTATGGCTTACAAGGTCATAGACGCACTGGACCGATACTGCTGAGCACTCCCACGTGGATAGAGTTCTTTCTATTCCAACTGTTCGTTGGCCGATATGCCAGGCTACGTATCGCATGCGCAAAATGGAGCGCAGCGCTTGATCATCGATGTGATGTGGATTGGCGTGACACGAGAAGAATAGACTGTGTGGCTGTGCTTCTGGCTGGTTTTCCTCATCTCCATCATGTGCAAAACTCGCAACCTCTCGACGCCAACATAGTGCTGCAGTGTACAGGTATGGTGGGCTTTGCGCACACTCGATATTCATGATCTTCGAACTGCAAGAGACGTGGGACTTCTACACGTCGGCGATTTGCGACTCTGCCGATCGGCACGAGAAGTGGTTCCTTGGCTACCTCAGGTCCCGGCCTAAATACGAGGTTCGCGCATCACATATACAGCACGTAGACGCGAATATGCAGTACACTCGATGATCTGCTTTCCAGTGTCATTTTACTCCTCAACTCAATCCTTGTGTGCCACGCCTGCTGGCTGCAGTGTTTAGGAGATGCACCCCGCGAGCTCTTTCATACAAGCCTTATGACATGGACCAACTCTATCGTCGACTGGTTCTCGAAACGTCAGCGCCGAGGATGCAGCAACTGAGGCACGACCGCCCATCACATGCTTCGAGAGCAAGAACAGCATACTGCCCTGATTGGATGGTTATGCGCCGCGTTGTCACCGGCACATAGCTGTGAAGGACTGGCGGATATAAGTCATTCAATAGCATTCGTGCGCTATCAGGAGCCCCACGAATATGCCGGCCGCAATACCCTTCAACCAGTCGATCGCTTACTTTCAGCTCATTGCTGTCTTTGTTGGAGCGTGCGTGCGATCTCAGCTCAACTCAGCAGTTCGCTCACCAAATCATCAGGCTCGTGTATGGGCTCCACGCTGCAACAGGCATACCATGTGTGCAGGCGCTCGTATGGGAGCGCGGAGCGTTCAAGCCGCTCGGATCCATTCGCTGGTGGCTTCTGCTGGTAGCCATCCTCATGTTCGTCGTTTCGACTGTAGACTCCGCTATTGGACTGGCTGGTTACATCGACGGACTCCAGTTCCTTGCCGCCAACAAAGGGTCGCAGATAAAGTTCAGGGCCTTGTCATCATATCCCCATGTTATCAAGGTTCGTCGTGTTGTGAAACGTGAATGGAGAGGCGTACTGACAACTTGTGCTCAGAGCATCGATTTTGATATCCAGTGCTGTCTTGGACAGTTGGTACTCGTAAGTTATTTGTCTGGATTTTGGTTCACCTCATACCTGATGTACCATATAGCTATACCGCTGCTACGTTGTATGGGGCAAGGATTGGCACATCGTTATCATCCCAGCATTGCTGCAAATCATGGCCAACTTCTCGACGTTCACCATTACATACCTCCTAGTCCACGCCGGCCCTACTGCGAGCCTGACAGCGGGAGCCATCAACAACTGGACACTTATTGCCATCACCTTCACTGCTACTATGGAAGTTTCAACTACGAGTGAGTGTGGTGACTCTCCACTTGCTAATGTATGCTGAGCGTAAACAAGGCCTCATTTGCTACAGGATGTGGAGTGTTGCCTATCGGAGTAACGCTCAGCCTGGGTCTCACTTGACCTCACCTGTTTGGATGGCCATGGTCATCTTTCTCGAGTCAGGGATCATCATGACCATGGGCTACATAGTCTTCTTGACCGCCACAATCACTCACAGTCTGGCTGAGCAACCGGTCATCAGCGGGGTACGGGTGCTCGCCCGATCTTATCTTGCACATCTGACTTTTTCACTAGTTGATTCCTCTCATCGGTATCACTTTCAACCTCATTGTCATCCGGATTGCGCACCGCAGAGAGGGAGAGGACGGCACATCGAGATCTCAACCCTCATATCCTCTCACCACGCTCGCCTCGCAGGCCAAGTCTCGCCCTCATCAATACCAGACAACCATCGCAGTTGATGTTACAAGAGAAGTCGAGCACGATCACAACTTGGAGGCCTACAAAGCCGATGGCACACTTGGGCGGTTCGATTGATTGTTATCCCCCAGACTGCGCAGCCTTGTACGTTACCCTAATCTATTACACGGATCATTGGTACAACCTGTATCCATTGTGCTGGGTTGTACATTCAAGCACTCGCCTTGGGAGGGAGCACAGCCACAGCGTGTCCTCTTCGAACTTGACCACATCCATGGCTGGCGAGGGCACTCATAGCTTGTTGTCTGAACCACCAACGCCAACCATGAGCAGCATATCGTCTGAGAGCTCCTTTGAGAACGTTGCCCCTATGTCCTTGACTGAACCGCAAGAGCACCCTGAGCTCTTCATCCGAGATGCCATGCCGGTGACCATCCAGGTCCAAGACACGCTGTTCTGCATCCCAAAATGATTCCTGTCTGAGGACTCTGCCTACTTTATGGAGCACCTTGCCACTGCATATGCAGGCGAGATTGTCCGCATCACTGAGCACGGTGTCTTGAGCATGGTGTTTGCAAACCTCCTCCGTGTCCTGCGTCCTTGGTATGTCTGTCTCTCGTTCTCTTCACCTAGCAAACCAACACTCTCACATAGATCTTCAGGCTCGGCGTGATCCCCATCTCCTCCCTCTCCGAATGGAACAACGTCCTCCACCTCTCCACCAAATGGGGCTTCACCCACCTCCACACCGCCGCCATTGCTGCCATCCTCCCGCTCGCCTCCCCCGTCAACAAGCTTGTGCTTGGCCGGACCTACAACTTTGCTGGCTGGGTGCCGGGTGCATACGCAGATCTGCTTGAGCGTGAGGAGGACCTGACGCTCGAGGAGGCGCGCAGGATGGCGCTCAAGGACGTTGTTGCTATTGCGCAGGGACGTCGGGAGATGCGGATGAGAAGATTCAAGCCCAGGGCGGAGATCGAGGCGCTTATCAAGGAACTGGTTCCGGTTGAGAAGGTGGAGGTACCGGCTCTGGCGCTCATCCCAGCAATGCTCGCATCTGCACCGGCTCTAGTCCCAGTTGCTTCCAAAGTCTCTTTGGAGGCAACTCAGCCTGCTGTATTGACACCAGAATCATCTGATGAATCACACGTGGTTCACGCTGGCAAGGTCTCCGTCAAAGATCAAGCTAAGATTACTCGATGGGTTGGCCAACTGAAAGCGTCCGTCTTTTTGCAATCTGTCCCAAGCAATCTTTTGGTCAAGTTTATGCAGGAGGACCGAGCTCGTATTGTACCTGTTCTCAACACCATTCTGGAGCGGGGACTGAAAGAATTCAACACCAACGTACAGTGCCCTACAATACTGATCAAGTGTTTCACACTTTTTACAAGATCACTTTGCAGTACTGCATTGTGGGGTAGGGGCAACATTAAAATAATAACGAAGAAAGCTGTGCTTCTTGGCTCTGAAAAAAGGTTCTCTGTGTGCCATGATACCCACATATAGCTTTGCTACACTCAAAACATTAGAGCCATGTCACTTGATCAGTATTGTCACTTGTGATCAAGTTGGTACTGTTTGATCTCCCTAGCCTGTGCATCATCTGCAATTGACTTGCAAATATTCATGTGGCTCATATGAGACAGTTAGCACATGTGACCAGCATATCTTGACCAGA